>ML284207.1:128445-172568 GCA_005239495.1 Nicotiana undulata
CGTTGTGGGAGGATGTAGGGGGTGTGTGGGGGGGGGGGGGGGGGTGTTTATCTGCAGTACAAACAGTAGACGGGAGCTACATGTAGAAATTAGTTTCTGCGGTAGAGGCCATGCTTAATTCTTCTGTAGGTATGATGGGAATTCATGCATTGCCGGCATATGATGTAACATAAAATAAGCCAGAGCGGCAGAGGTTGGTAATAAGTAGGAAGAGAAGAAGAAATGTGACGGCAATTTGTATCTGCATGGTGAACAATTTACTAGGTTTCACAAGAAGCAAAATTTTGATTGTGTTCATGATCTTGTAGAGGACTAACTCAACTTTAATGCTAATTTCTCACAAGAAAAAGACTACTTTTGAATTTTCCAGATTTACTAGTTTTGCACCACAGCACACAGTGGCAGGGGCAAGTTGGTTTATATTCTGCTCTTTCCTTATTCGGACAAAGGGAAGTATAAATACGTCCATGTAAATTATTTCTACAGGCGAGCTTCAGCTTTTCAAGCGGTTATTGTCTTATTGAGCATAAAAACTCAAAAGATAGAGAAGTAATGTTAATCGCTTCACTTTTACTTTTTTGACGATTCTTGTTGAATTTCTTGCCAGTTTTTTGTTTTCTTTTAAATATAATTACGAACTCTCATGAGTACAATATCGTTTCAAATTTTAAAATGCCCTCTCTCGACTTTATTTGTCAGGTCAATTGTCATTTGTGTAAGATTTTTTTTGCAAGCTAGAATTGTTCACTTGGTAAATAAAATATTTCACAACTAGTGCTTGCGTTGTATGGTTATTGGCTAGCAGTTTGGTATAATTTAGCTTAACGACTTATTGAAATTTATGTTTGAATTTATTTAATATCAAAATGTAAAATTTACAACCTAAGATAAAGAGCAGTAACATACAAGCTTAAACTTCATCAGCCAATAGATACGTCGATGATATTTCTTTCAATTTAATATTAAATAGAGTCAAAACTAAGTGTCCGTCTGGACATAAAATTTTATGAGAGATTTTTGCAAAAGAATTTCGCTTTTTTCGAAATTAGCGTTTGTTTATAAAATTTTCAAATTTCACTTGAAGATGCATTTTGAAAAATTTTGCTCACAAAACTTCAAAAACAACCCAAACTGAAATTTATGTTCAAACACAATTCTAAATTTCAAATACCATTTTCACTTGAAAAAAATGTTCACCATTTTTTCGAATTTTACAATTCTTATGTCCAAACGCCTACTAAATCTTAAGCGTTTCGTTTGGACATTTTGCCTGATTTGATCAATTTATACAATTAAAATTAGTCTAAATTAACAAAATACGAATTCGATAATGAAGCATGCCAAGACAATTTTTAGGAGAAGGGGATCGCACTCTATAACAGGTTTTCCTGCATTTCTTTTCTCTTCTTTGTTGTGCAACAATTAATTATCTCCGTACACCGTTAATAAGGAAGCTACTTTTGTATTTATGTATACTCTTGCAATCACCACTCTCTTGATATTCAATGTGAATAAAATGATCCTTCAGAAAAGATTGATGAGCTCCAAAAAAGTCCTAAAGCGAGGCAAAGTTACTTTTTGATGAAAATGAAAAACAAAGATCTTTTTTTCAATTTTATATATGAATTTTGGCAATAAAAGAAATATTTTATCCGTTTCATTTGATATTTTTAATTTGTTGGATACGATGTTTAATAATATAAAATAAGATAAACTACGTTAAATAGGAGAAAGAAAACTTTAAGGCCAAACTCATAAGCGGCCCCTTTAAGTTGGCCCGACTTTTCATTTTGGCACCTCAACTACAGCCTGTTCCATTTTAACACTCGAACCCCCCCCCCCCCAATCATGTGCCATTTAAACACAAAAGACTGGCATGTGCTTATGACTAAGGCGCGTGTTCATAACCGCTGCCAACGTGTAAAGCTAACCAGTTATTGACTGCCATTTGGATTAATTATCCACGTAATTCCCTCCCACTAATTCTCAACATGTGCCCGTTAAAAAACCCGGACCCGTTAAATAAACCCCACACCCGGTAAAAAATAATCCACAGTAAATAAACCTTTCATTTTTTTTACCTAATTCCATATTCTTCATCGTTCTTCTCTCCCATTAACCAAGTTCACTAGCCCTAGAATTCTACAGGAGATTAAACCATGAAATCTTTCTGTTGCTTGTTTAGTTTGAAGGCAGGATAATCGAAATTTCAGTCTTGCTCCTTTCGCAACTTCCTCAAGTTGTCACAGTGGTTCGATTCTTACTGTGTAGCGGTTGTTACAGTGTTGGTCGTTCAAGTTTGTTTTTCTACGTAGGTTCGAATCCTGCCTCTCTCACTTGTTTGTTGTACACTTCAGAGAAGAGAAAAGAGGCATTCGTCAGTGTAGGAAGGCCAACCGAGCGAAGCTCTTTCTTTTTTTTGGCTGTGCCGTGAAGTGAAATTGTATCGTATGTTAGTTAGAGAGGTTGAACCCCAGGATGTGATGAGTCGACATCGAGGTGCCAAACGACTCCGTCGATAAGAGCTCTTGGGAGTCATCAGCCTGTTATCCCCGGCGTCCCTTTGATCCGTTGAGCGAGAGCCCTTCCACACGGGACTCCTAGTGTCGATTTACCTTCTTTAACATTGCTTTTGTATTTTATTTTGGGGCGGGTTTGTTATAATGATGTTTTTGATATTTTCCGATGGAAATTTTTAGGGTTTTCATTTTCTGTATTCTTTTTCATTGTAGGTAAAATCGAAGACATGTCAAAATATATTCTTTTTCGTTTTCACAACGGTGGAGTTTTTGTCGAGGCTCCTGTCGCCAAATACCTTGGTGAAAGTGAGGTAAAAGAATTTTCTATAGACAAGGACCACTTATCGTTGTTTGAGCTTGAGTATTATACTAGAAGTATGGGGTATATTTCTGTTAGGGGCTTTTATGTATTTAACCCTAGGTCAGAAAAGTTTGTACTAATTGAAAATGATAAACAATTGTATAATATTGGTTTTCACTGTAAAGAGGGGGTATTAGACTTATTTTTTTGTCATCTTATTGACGACCCTCATGCGGAGGTGATCCCAACTGCTCTTATTTGTGGGCCAGAAGTAGTTGAAAATGAGTCTAGGGCAACTTTAGATGGTGATTTAGCTGGTATAAATGCTGAAAACTATGATGAACCTTCTGTGGAGGCTGTAGTAAATACAACTATAGAAAACACTCAAGCTGAAAATGGTGATTTTGTTGCTGCTGGTGAAAATGGTGAGACTGATGTTGATGTTACTGATGAAAATACAGATCTGAATTTATCAGATTTGTTCTCTAGTGACAGTGATTTAGATGATATACCTGAGCATGATGATAGTGAGTTAGATAAGGAGTTAATAGCAATAAGGAGAGAAAGAAGGAGGAAGATTTTGGAGAAAGAAAAGGTGAAAGAAAAGCTTAAGAAGAAGAGGAAAAAACCTACTCCAACTGAGGAGATTGAGCTAGGGGAAGCTGGAGCAGACATAGGTTTTGATGATATTGAAAGGCCAAGCAAGAGAGACAAGTATGCTGGAAATTGGGGGGGGATGAGGATTACTATGATAGTAGTGATATAGGAAGTGATGATAGTCAAGATGA
The DNA here is from genome assembly GCA_005239495.1 of Nicotiana undulata. Taxonomy (NCBI): domain Eukaryota; kingdom Viridiplantae; phylum Streptophyta; class Magnoliopsida; order Solanales; family Solanaceae; genus Nicotiana; species Nicotiana undulata. The sequence goes on from ML284207.1 coordinate 132,054, forward strand.
GCTAGATGTGCTAGTTGAACCTGGTGTTGACTTACCAGCTAGAAGGAGTAGTAAGAAGCTCAGGTATGACCCAGACTGTTGGTTGGCTATTTTTGAACTTGGTATGGTGTTTGAAGGTGTTCTTGAGTTTAGGACGGCTATTCAATCTTATGCTGTTGAAAACAAAGTTCAGTTAATACTTAAGCCTAATGAGAAACATAGAGTCAGAGCTAAGTGCAAAAGTAAGGGTTTGTGTAAATGGGAGCTATATGCAAGTACTGATAGAGATTCTGGGGATTTTATGGTTAAAAAGTATCATCCATGGCATAAGTGTACCACAAAAAACAAAAATAAAATTGTTCACTTCTAAGTATATTGCTCATAAATTTAAGGATAGAATTGTGTCACAGCCAAACATTAAATTGTGGGAAATTCAGGATTGGGTTAGGAAGAAGTTAGGTTTGTATATTGGAAGGACTATAGCATACAGAGCTAAGTCTATTGTAATGCAGGAGTTCATGGGGGACTGGAAACTAGAATTTTCCATATTAGCTGACTATGCTGACATTATTAGGAGGACAAATCCAGGGAGTTCTTGTTGGATTAGAACTGATAGTGAAACTACACCAGGGAAGCACTTATTTGTGTACTTTTATGTATGTTTTGATGCTCTTAAGAGGGGATGGTTAGAAGGGTGTAGGAGTATCATTGGTATTGACGGATGCTTCTTGAAGGGGTTATGTAAAGGTGAATTGTTGGTAGCTATTGGAAAAAATGGGAACAATCAAATGTTTCCAATCGCATGGGCAGTTGTTGACCAAGAGACAAAACATTCCTGGACTTGGTTCATACAATATTTGGCTGCTGACTTGGAGCTAGGAGATGGAACAAACTTAACAGTTATGTCAGATAGTCAAAGGGTATATTTTGTTAATTACTTAACAGTAATTTTGTTTACTTATTTTGTTGATTACTTAACTGTATTTTTTATTGCAGGGATTGATCCCAGCAATTGAGGACTGTTTGCCCATGGCAGAGCACAGAATGTGTGCCAGGCATATATGGTCCAATTGGGCTAAGAAATGGAAAGGTGAAGAAAGAAGGATGCAATTCTGGAGATGTTCCAAGTCATCATTTGTTGTCCAGTTTAAAGATGAGCTTGCAAGGTTGTCAATGCTCGGGAGAAACATATGTGAGGATTCTTTAGATTACAACAAAGAGGTATGGGTAAGGGCTTATTTCAGTGATGTGTCTAAGTGTGATGTTGTTAAAAATAATATGTGTGAAACATTTAATTCCTGGATAGTAGGACATAGGCATAAGTCAATTATATCTATGTTAGAAGAAATAAGGTGCAAAATCATGACTAGGCATGTTGATATGAGGAGATTTTCCGAGACAAGGATAACAGATATATCCCCAATAGCAAGAATGACATTAGAAGAACATAAAGATGCCTCTAGGAGGTGTAAAGTGCTTTGGAATGGGGATGATGGATTTGAGAATAGTGATGGTGATATTAAGCATGTTGTTGATCTAAGATTGAAGGCTTGCACTTGTAGAACCTGGATGTTAAGAGGAATTCCTTGTCCTCATGCTGTTTGTGCATTATATCACATAGAACAAAATCCAGATGAGTTGGTTGAGCATTGGTACAAGAAAGTAACCTTCATGAAAGCTTACCAATATTCCATACAACCTATGCCCAATATGAAGATGTGGCCAGAATCAGAAAATCTTTCAATTGAGCCACTTGAACCAAAACCAATGCCAGGGAGACCTAAAAGGTGTAGAAGAAAGGAAAAGGATGAGCCAAGAAAAAAAATTGGCAAGTTGTCAAAGAAAGGAGTGAAGATGACTTGCTCAAAATGTCACCAGTTAGGTCATAACAAATCTGCTTGCAAATCTGAGGTAAGACATTTATTTTGAGTGCTTTTTAGCATTCTCTAATGCACACTAACTATTGTATATTCTTTTAGCCTTCAATGAGAGATACAACTCAAGCAAGTAATCCAACACAAAGGAGTCAGCCAACTCAAAGGAGTCAGCCTAACATTCCATCTTCAATTTGTGAAGACATATCTACTGTAAGAAGAAGTGGTCAAAGTCAGTCTACCACAAGAGGAAGAGGCAAAGGTCTAGGCCTAGGAAGGAGATATTTTAGATTTGTTGCCGCTGCTATTGGAGGAATGGGTACTAGAAATGTAAGCTCAAACTTACAACAACCACATGAAACTCAACAGGCAACAGGGTATAAAAGGCCTAGACAAACAGGTTTTGGCATTTATCAAGACACAATGACTGGAAGAAGCATATTGAATGTAAGCTGGTGCACAATTTGCTAATTGTGTTATTTTTTTTATGTATCAATTGCTAGTTTATTTATTTTGCAGCTTGGTGCATCTTCTGAAAGAGTTATGGCATCTGGTACATTTAGAGATGCATCTGCAACAAACATTGATATTGGATTTAAGCCTAATGATCTAAAATGGAAAGGAAAAAAAGCAGTTACAACATCCCAACTTCAAAGGATGAGTGCAACCAGGAATCGTAGGACTTCAAGTCAACCAATGGAGTGCAACCAGGAATCCCAACTTTAGAAGTATTTTCTTTATGTCGTAGAACTTCTGTTGTTTCTGCAATTCAGAATTATGTAAATTCTGTTTCTGGCTGTTATAAATTTGTTTTTGCTGTTTTTTTGTTGTTACAAATATGTTTTTTGCTGTTTTTTTGTTGTTTGTGTAAATTTTGTTTTTTGATGTTTGTGTAAATTCTGTTTTTTTGTTGTTTCTGCAATTCAGCCTTTATAATTCTGTTATTCTGTTTCTGCAATTCTGTTTCACAAGAGTCTTGTGTGCATATTCAAGTGGAGTTTACACATGCAATTAAGCATTCTCAGTCGTTCTCTTTGTGTAATGGGACAAAGCATTTTGATATCTGATGTATTAGTTCAGAATATGAGTTTGATACTCTATGTTTGATGCATACTCATATTACTGAGTTGCTGCAGGATATGCTTTGGAGTACCGAATCTCATGGAAGCAGCCTATTTATATTTGACATATATGGCAGGCACTACTTCTGTCTATAACAATAAAAATCAATGGAAAACCAATATCCAGCTTTAATACAAAATATTTGCTCCCCTTTCAAGTACATTCCAAGTGAAGGTGATAGCAAATGAAGAGTTCTCCAGAGTTTCCAAGACCGTTAAAAAGCCATACGACAGCAGATATTGATTTTTTTTCCATACACACAAACCTGTAACACTATAACCTGTAGCCCAAACATGTAGCACTATAACTGCAGATGTTAATTTCACATAATTTCGTCGCACATTAGAAGTAAAAACCAAAAGAGACATTTTTGTCAAGGGCAAAAACTGCATAACCACATCTGAACCAAAACATCATTTCAATTTCATATCAAAGGAACAACCAAATCATTCACACTACCATAATCCACTTATTAAAACATAAAACATTCAATAGTCATTACATAAAATCCACCAAAAAACTAACATTAACACTACCATCTTCAACAAAATGAAGGAACGACCAAACAATTCCATGCGATGAACACAACTACAAACACAAAAATCCACTTCTTCCTTGCCCGAGCCAATCTTTCATCATTTTCTTTGACCCTTTTCAGTAAACCATTAATGGTCTTCTTCGCTTGATCGGGAAAATCTTCGCCATACCATCTAAAGTACTCGCAAGCACCTCGATCCTTCAAAACAAGATAAAATAGATTTTTTAACAAGTTGAAACCAAGAATTTATCAGATTGAAGTGCAAATAGATGGCCGACTTACTTTGTCAAATTTACACCCATAAAACCGTCGACCTGGATTTCTAGGGGACCATGAAATTCTCAATTTCGCATTAAACCCACAAAAACATGTATTCAATCCTTTTTGAGAACTTTTTGCTCCTTCCGACATAGCTACAATGGCTATGGAGTTCAAGCTAAAAATCACAGAAGAAGAAGAAGCCTGGAAGAAATTACAGAACAACAAGAGGAAGAAGGTTCACTTTTGAGAACTTTATGCTGCCTTCGACATAACTACCATGGCTATGGAGTTCAAGCTGAAAATCACAAAAGAAGAAGAATTACGGAACAAATTACAGAAGAAGAAAAGAATTACTTCACTTTTCTACTAATCTCAACTTAAGCTTTAGAAAGATATATAAAAGAGCAGCCTTTACAATATTCATGGAGATGGATTAGGGTTTTTTTTAATCTGATAATGGAGAAAGGGGAAGGAAGAAGTGGGGTATAAATGGGGCTCCAACGGTAATAATAAATTGCATTAAAATTGGGTTTTATCTGTCTCACGCGCGACTTGGGCGTCGACCTTCACTCAATGTGACAGGTCAGTCTTTTGTGTTTAAATGGCACATGTGGTGAGGGGTTCAAGTGTTAAAATGGAACATGTTGTAGTTGAGGTGCCAAAATGAAAAGTCAGGCCAACTTAAAGGGGCCGCTTATGGGTTTGGCCAAACTTTAAATACAAGTATTAGTACCCATAATAATCCTGAAGTTAGCTTATGATGGTCGTGATGAGTTTTACGAGAAGAAAAATAGTTCTTCTATTAATAAATGAAATTCCTATCTAAGGGTCTTGTGCCCTTGAATTCGTTCTTTAGTTCAAGTCATAGTGTAATAGCGGCTAAGATACTAATTCCGAGATAAAATATGGAATTGTATTTATCTCATGTTTGATTATAGATATCAGTTAATGAAATATTTTATACTAAAATGGTGGGATTAGCTGTTTTATGGGCGAAAAACTTCATATCAGGCATTCGACCTGGTCAACGGCGATGAGGCTTTTGAAGGCGGTGACGTTTCAACCCAACCCAAAAGGTCGGGGTCATAGGAAGAAGATAAATTGTTGCCGAACTAATGAATAACAAGGATGAGGACGAGTGTTCGTCCTCGGCATGCAAAAATGGCCAGTTTTAGAATTTAGATTCCCTAGAAAATATTCTAGTGAATATTACTTCCGATCGTACTATTCAGGGTTTTGTGGCCCACCTACTCATATAAAAAGGAAGAGATGTAATTCTAAAAGGGGGTCGAACATTTTTGTAAAGAGCATCATTGGCATTCTCTGTGATGATTCTCTCTTTATTGAATACATACAAAGCCTACCTTTGAACATCTTTTATTTGATCTTTCTCTCCCGATCCAAGAAGAATCAGAATATTCAACTGCTTATCATCATCCATCATTGTCAGAAAGCTTAGTGGAAAATCTCACCCTTGTCGGGTGAACGTTGTCTCATTTATTACTCAAATGTTATTTACTGCCATTTATTGCTACATTTTGCATTCCCAAGCCATTATTGTTATAATTTATTCCTATCTAATAGCACACATTAAATATTCGCCATAAAATTAGTAGATTTGCTATTGAATATTAATATTGACTTTGATTAACCCTCTTTTTCTATAATTTAATTGTATAAAAACATAGATCTGATTTTTGGGTTATACATTTGGCGCCGTTTGTAGGGATTTCTTAGTCAAATTATTAGTTTTCATTCAGATCTACAATTTTTGTTTCCTAACCTAACATACTGTAGAGTTATCTTTTTTTCTCTTTGCATACAAGGATTTCATGGCAGGTAACCAAGGAAAGGGAACAAGAGCAGTGGACAACGTCCCGCTCAACCTGATAGGTGTCGTTGACGAAGGGTATGAAACTCAAGATGAAGAATTAACCCCTACGTCATCTCCCAGGTTAGGGAAGTCGTCGACACCATCCTGTAGCACAACCAAGCCAAACGGAAAAGGGGCTTCCACGTCTGCGAAAAAAGGAGCACCACCCGTTATGAAAAACCTACTCGAAGCTTGGTTAACCGACACTTTGGTCAGAATAATGAGTAAGCAAGCCCATTGCATGACCGTGGAAACCCCAAGGATCCATGAAACACAGCGTATGAACGAACGAGACAAACAACTGAACCCTCCTGCTTTAGGTAACACCCCTACAACTGCTGACAACGCAGATGGCGTCCTCGTCGTTGTGTTAAAGAGAACGGAAGAAATGGAGAATGAGAACAAGGCTCTCAAGGAACATATGAAGGATCAGCAAGAACTAGTAGATAAGATACTAGGTTCCCCAAAATTGTTTCCTATAAGAGTCGTCGGCAGGTTCGTGGAACAACCATACAAGGAAAAAGCGACCCCTCATGCCATACCAAAAACTTTCAAAATGCCCATGTACCTCAGAATCTACGACGTAACAACTGACCCTGAGGACCATGTGACCCACTATGACACCGCCATGAAACAACGACCTCACCAAAGAGCAGGTGTCCTCCATCTTGTTGAAAATATTTTGTGAAACTCTCACATGAGAGGCGTTGACGTGGTATTCGCAATTTCTAGCCTATTCCATAGAAACATTCGAAGAGATAGCGGATAAGTTCATGACAACCCATGATGGATCCAGAAGGCTGAAACAAGAGTAAATGATATCTTCGCCATCAGACAATCCCCAGGGGAAGGACTTAGGGACTTCTTAGCCCATTTCAATAGGGTGAGGCTGACCTTACCAAATATCTCCGAGGGAATGCCCGTGGAAGCCTTCCAAAATGGGTTGAACAGAGAAGGTTCAAAAGCGACTAGAAAGTTATTTGAGCCGATTGATGAAGTACCCACCGGCTACTTGGGACGAGATCCACAATGCATATTGTGTCGAGGTCAAGGCAGATAACGAAGACCTTAATGGTCCAACCTTAGTGCAATCTGAACCTAGGAGGGAACACAGGGACAACGCAATGAGAGACCCTCTAGTGCCATGATCAAGCAGAGATCGACATCAACCTTATATCAAGGCACCCATCCCCAACTTCCGTCGCAAAGACGGCCCCTCTAGGTCAAGATCTGACAGCCACAGAAACGATCGCGGTATGGCCCCTTACTATCTGCTCAGAACTTTTGTGTGTCACCTACATAGGTGGTCTACGCACTCAAGAAGCTCGGAACAAATATGAAGTGGACAGCAAAGATGAGGTCCGACTCAAGCACCAGGAAGTCGGACGCCTTATATGAGTTCCACCAAAACCGTGGGCGCAAAATAGAATACTGCCACACTTTAAGGTTAGAAGTGTCTAAGCTAATATAACAAGGACACCTCAAAGAGTTTCAAAGTGACAAAGTCAAGAAAAGGTTGAGAATGCCCAGGCCTTCTAAAGCTGCCCTCTCCTGCTCGAGCCATCAACATGATTATTGGTGGCATTGACGACGCATCCATCAACGACGTCAAGTTCACCGCCACTCATAAGCTCAAGAGATCGATAACCCATGAATGGTATGACAGCCTCAAAGACAGTATCATCTTCGATGAGTCAAATGCTGACCCCTCATAGTGATTCACTTGTCATTACTTTACAGATTCTTGATACTGATGTTAGAAGAATTACGGTGGACGACGGAAGTGGGGCGTACATCATCCCTCCTCGATTCCTCATACAGATGTGACTTGAGGATAAGATAGTGTCACGCTGCATTACACTAACCGGTTTTAAAAATGCGGTTGAATAAACTTCGGGCGAAATTACACTCTCCGTTCTCGCTGGTGGATGACATTAGAGACCACGCTCCACATCATGGATCAGGACACGACATACAACGCCATCATAGGTCAATCGTGGATACATCCCATGAGGGCAGTCCCCTCCCGCATGTACCAAGTGATCAAGTTACAGACCCCTTGGGGAACATTGAGCATACGAGGAGAACAACTCTCATCTAGGGAATGTTAACGGGTCGCCCTAGAAAGCACGACAACCTAACTAAAGAAAGAAAAAGAAGCATAGCAATCAAAAGAATCGAGGTCCTAACAGGTTGAAGCCAAGGACACCATTATGGACCCAGAAATGATCGAAGTTGCAGGATAGACCATCCATGGCCTCGATCTCATCTAGATATATCAAAGCGACCCCAGCCAAAAGGCCTACGTCGGCTGCAAACTCAGAGACCCAAGTAAATTTAGTCAATTCTTAATCGTTAAAGCAATTTTGCTTGCCTTTAGCCATGCAGATATGCCAGGAATCCCCAAAGATATAGCCATGCACCGGCTAAACATCGACCCCTATTACCCCCTGTAAGGCAAGTTCGAAGAAAGTTCAACCCCACCATCAATGAGGTCGTCCACAAGGAAGTGGAGAAATTATTGTCCAATGGATCTATTAGGGAGTCAAAGTACCCCCAAGTGGATTGCCAACGTGGTAATGGTCAAAAAGAAGAACGGAAAGTGGATGATGTGTGTGGACTTCACCAATCTGAACAAAGCTTCCCAAATGATTCATTCATATTGTCACACATCGACCAGCTCATCGACGCAACTGCAGGACGTGAACCGCTGAGTTTTTTGGACGCTTACTCAAGCTACACTTAGATACTCATGGAAGAAGATGACCAAGAGAAAACCACATTCATCACTCATAGGGGAACGTACTTCTACAAGGTCATGCCATTCGAGTTGAAGAACATGGGAGCTACCTACCAAAGGTTGGACATGAAGATGTTCAAAAACCAGCTTGGTAAAAACATTGAAGTATACATCGACGACATATTGGTTAAATCCTTTAGGGATGAGGATCACATCGACCATCTAAAAGAAGCACTTGAGATATTGAGGAAATACGAGATGAAACTGAACCCTGAGAAATGCGTGTTTAGTGTAACTTCGGGAAAATTTCTAGGTTTCCTGGTATCACAACGCGGAATCAAAATCAACCCAGATTAGATAAAGGATATTGACGGAATATCGAAACACCTAACCACTAAGAAACAAGTCCAAAGAGTGACGGGTCGAATCTCCTCCCTATCTAGATTCATCTCGAGGTCATCCGACAGGTGCCACAGGTTCTTCAACGTACTCAAAAAGGACAACAACCACAAATTGACGCCTGGGTGTATACGAGCACCGATAAAACTCAAGGAATACCTATAATCACCAACCTTGCTTTCAAATCATACCCCGAGGAACATCTCCTCGTCTACCTTGCCGTTTCAGAAGTAACGATAAGTGCAGTCCTAGTCCGAGAAGACACAGGTACATAATCTCCAATTTATTATATCAGTAAGACACTTATCGACACTGAGACGACGTATACTCACCTCGAGAAACTGGCCCTAGATCGTATCGTAGCTTCAAGAAAGCTCAGGCTCTACTTCCAGTGCCATCCAATATCGATCGTCACCACATTCCTTTTAAGGAGTATATTGCACAAACCCGAGGTGACGGGGAGGTTTTCAAATGGGAAATCGAGGTAAGTGAGCACGACATCACTTACCAGCCTCGCACAATGATAAAAACACAAGTGCTGGCCGACTTCGTCACATATTTCAGTGCCAATGTGATGTTCGAGGCTGAGAAGGAAGTCACTCAAGCTTCTCACCTAACGCAGACCTCTGGGAGTTGCACACTGGTGACACGTCCAATGCATGTAGATCTGTACTGGGAATTGTGCTCGAATTCCCCACTAGAGAAGTCATTTTCCAATCTATAAGATGCCTAGATATGACTAGCAATGAGGCTAGCATTGAATATGGGGTGAGGCGCCTACGACTGCACTGTGACTTCTAACTCATCGCCAACCAAGTAATTGGGACGTTCCAGATCAAAGTACAAAGGTTACAGAAGTACTAGATCGAGATATGGAAATTGTTGCCCAAATTTGATGAATGCCAACTCGACTAGATTCCACGAACTCAGAACGTCGAGGTGGACGACCTCGCAAAATTGGTCGCCGCAACAAAATGCATAACTCTTGAGGACAAAAGCGTGGTGCATCTCCTCAGCTACGCACTAGACCACGTCGAGGTAAATATGTAAACCTAACTTGGGATTGGTGCAATTGTATTATAAACTATTTGCAGGACGGTACCCTCCCAAATGATAAAAAAGAAGCTAGGAAGCTAAGAATGCAAACAACAAGATACAACCTCCTTCACGACTAGTTGTATAAGAGAACATATAATGACCCTTAGCAAAATGCTTGTGTCTGAATCAAACTCAACTCATCCTCGAGGAAGTCCACGAAGGACATTGTGGCAGTCACTCCTGTGACCAAGCACTAGTCAGGTGCCTCATACAGGAGGGATACTATTGACCCACCATAAAGAAAGACGCCCTGGAATTCGTAAAAAATACGAATAGTGCCAGAAATTAGCCCCAATAATCCACCAAGCAGGTGATCACATCCATTTTGTCACCTCCATATGGCCGTTCATTAAGTGAGTAATGGACATCGTTGGTCCGCTTCCACTAGGACCAGGCAAAGGTAAATTCATTTTAGTTGTAACTGACTACTTCTCTAAATTGGTGGAAGCAGGCGCATTCGCCCAAATTCTCGAGCAAAATGTAATCACCTTCATATGGAAGACCATCATCTATCAATTTAGCCTACCTCAAGAAATAAGTTTCAACAATTGACCCCAATTCACGAGAATAAAAACCACACACTTCTTCGAAAAAAGGTACATTAAAAGGATAGTCTTAACCCCTTACCACCCAGTTGGCAACGAGCAATCATAATCCTCTAACAAATCAATCTTGAACATCATGAAGAAGAGAGTCGAAAAGCGCCAACGGACTGTGGCTAGAGATACTCCCAGTAGTATTCTGGGCACATAACCCCAAAAACAAGCACGGGAGAAACACCATACTCCCTAGTCTACGGGACTGAAGCAGTCATACCTATTTGTTTACCTTGAAAATGGTAATTATAATTATATTTGATTATGTGGTTCTAAAAATATGTGATTTATTTTAATACAAGTTGTTAGGAAATAGATGCTAAGTGTGAGTTGGAAAAATGAGATATTAGCTAAGGGCAGTGATGTTATGCAAACCAAACAGTCTTGAGACGAGGTCTCGAGATGGCCGGAACTGGGCCTCGGGGTCGAGCTAATATGCTTGACTAGGGGCGATCGATGAAGGACTAACAGCCGAACGAGCCTCGAATATAGCCTATTTATGATGAATAATGAGCAATAAATAAAGAACACTGAATGAAATGCAATAAATGTAAGCAATAAATCAATGGAACAATAGTATAGTATGTTTAAGTCAGAAAGCAGAGAATGTTCTTGTTCTTGTATTGAATATCATGTGTGCAAAAAATGATAAGGGTCCCCTTTATATAGTAGGGGAATCCCAAAATGGTACATGTATAATTATTACGAATAAATATAGCTAGTACAACTATTTAATGGTCCGGTACGGACTTGTACTATTTTTGCAGGCGTTGTCAACTTTGACCACGTGTTTTTGGGGAGTTTCCCGCCTTTCCTTGAGGGTCTTTGATTTTTATTTTGTATCGAGGTATATAGATCCCTCGAGGAGTGAACTTTGGGGATGACCCTCGGATGGTGCTTTGATCCCAACGAGACCATGTCGTAGAAACCTCAAAATCGGCCATTCCCGATTTTGATCGTATACAGATAGTCCCCATGTTTCTTGGAATGAAAAGACAAGAAACGATCTAGATTCTACAAACCTTCAATGCTCCCACCATTACGTCAGTTACGCTATATCAAGCGATTGATGTGACAAAAAGGGATGCTCAAAGGTCACGTTCGCACGGCTCTTGAAAAGCCCTCGAATTTATTATGGCGGTTAGCCGTCTTTTAGCCTCCCCCAACGTATGTGACTAGCCCCTATAAATACTTATTCTTTCGTCCCTTATTTTTTAGTGCATCTTCAAGCCTTCAAAAGAGCTCTTCTTACTTCTCTCTTGTTTTCTTTCTCTAGTAACATTTTCTTCTCCCCTCTGAAGTCTTTCAATAAGAATGGTAAAGACCTCAAGAGTTGTCCCTCACGACGATAAGCCTTCCTCTTCTTCACGCTCGTCTAAAGGCAAGGCAACAATACCCCCTCATATCGAGGAGTGTATCCCAGGACCCTGCGAAATGACCTCCGATTTTAAGGTTGACAAGCCTTCTTCGAAGTCGGGACGGTGTGAACCCATGTACCGATATATTAGTTTGGTAACAGACATCGAGAAGGTGAAGGTCGACTGCCGCTGGGGGGATGCGGTGTTGGTGGAGATTCCCTCTCGGGGAGAAGACATAACGACATACAAGGCCGACTTTCTTTGTTGGTATACCTATCCATTAACCCTTGGTCCAGTAGAGCCATCCTCTCCCTCAATAGACCTCGTGATTCTCGACTTATGTAAGCAATATTGAGTGACTCTCGGCCAAATCCATCCGTCTTTTTGGCGTACTGTTTACATGATTAGGCATTTTGCGAACATGGTCGAGGGGAAGCCCTTTACCCTCGATCACCTGATCAGAATGTACAGTCCCCGACTCTTCCGAGGTGGCCTGATTAAGCTCCAACGTCGGGCCTCGAAAGCTTTCTTTGTTTGCACCGATGAGGTCAAGGACAGATGGTGGATGAGTCTCTTTGTCCGAGTTAGGACCTTAGGACCTGATTCCAGTGGAGAAGATGTCATTCCCTGAAGAGTGGAACATGAAACGTAAGTGGATACGTTAATTGAGTATTTTCTTTTTCTTTTGGACCAATTTCCCTACGAACTAACTTTCTCCGCTGATGTAGTCGTCGTAGTGTATCCTGGTGCGGTTAAGGATCTTTCAGGCTGGGTTAGCTAGCTAGATTCCACTTGCTCGTATGTTGAGCGCGTGTAGCGCGATCTAGCTAGGGCTCGATGGGAGTCTAAAAATCATGGACGAGTCTAAAAATCATGTTGAGTCCTTACCCCTGTCGTAATTTAGTCCCTAGAAGAATAATCTCTGATTGTGTCCTCATTCACTATTTTTGTATTCATGCAGGTTTGGGAGAGGCCTCTTTGATGAGGGAAGCACCGTTTGGGGAAGATGATACCCTGAAACATGACAAAGAGAAGAAGAAGCGGAGGAAATCCCTGACTGAGCCTTCGAAGTCAAAGAAGGCCAAAGTGGAAACACTTAAGGTTGACTCAGAGGCCTTAACTTCAGAGATATCGGAAGGTCCACGAGCTGAAGGCGAGGAGAAAAATGACTCCTCGGTGGCACCCGTGGGAAAAGGAAATCGGACCACCCCACATCTTGCTGAGCTGATGGTCTAAATCGGATTTTGACGATGTTGTTGTCCCACCTCGGACCGAAGTGGCCTTCGAGGGTGTATCGGATAATGTCTCCGAGACGGTCGACGGCCAAAATATTCCCCGAGCTGGGGTGCACTCGGTAGGTGGGCTGGAGGAGGCTAGTTCTAAAGCTCTCTAAAAGCAAGAGAAGGCCCCGATCGAACTGGTCGGGGTTATTGAAGTAAGTGATTCCCCACCGGGACCGGTTTTATCTCCGAGGGAGATGCAGGATGCCCAAAATATAGAGTCTTCCGATGTGGGAACGTCCATCAAAGATAAGGATGTGTTTGAAGGACTTTTTACCGTGGTTGAAGAAAAACCCGAACCCAACGCCTCTCTCATTTTCGATGAGGCCGAGAGGCTCTACAAATAGGTAATCTTTCATAAATTCTATTCATGGCCCTGATCTTCATTTTTCTAATTTTGTTTCTTTCACATTTTCAGGACATGGTGCTTTATACCCAGACCTTTGCTAAGTTTCAAGCCAAGTTGACCCAATACGAGGGGGAGTGCAGGAAATTATCTTTGGAGGCTGATGAGATCAGATATCTTTTCACCAAGAAAAATGAAGAACTCTATGCCCTTCGGGCTCGAGGGGTAAGAGGTCGTCGAAGACCCAGGGGCCGAGGCCGGAGCTATTGAAGGCATAACCTCCGAGGGTGTCATGGAAGGCACAGCCCTAGTGGTAGATTAGGGTTTTATCTGTTCTTTCCCTTGTGAGGGATTCAGGCATAAGCCTTGTAAACGCACCCATGTGAACCTTCAATATATATAAAAAGCATTTTGTCTTTCGGCGTTTCTCATTTTTCCTTCGCCTTTTTTGGAATAGATTGTGATGTTTGTTGATAATTAGTTTGAAATTTTGGACTTCGAAATAAACCCTTAGGTTTTTGCTTTTGATGAGCAGTCGATAGTTGACCGTTTGGGGATCAGTTCCCGAACAATTAGGTTCACTCAAAGTTTTGACTTGAGCTCATCGACCTTTAGGTCTTAAAATCGGCCCTGAGGCTCTTTAAGATGTCCCTTAGGCTCTTTTTAGATCGGCCCTGAGGCTCTTTAGGCTCGCGCTTAGGCTCTTACGTATTGGGTCGGTACGACCTTTAGTATGGCTATCGTTTTCCCTCATTAAAGGCTTTTTGAATTTTTGTGTTCGTCCGATTCTTCGATAGTTCGATAAGAACCTCGATTACGAGCTGTTATGTGATGATAAACGAGCACATCGGGAGGTTCACTAGAAGGCTGAATTTTCAAAGCCTTTTTTTGTTTGGAGATGATATGATCGAAGCTCGTTTGCTTATGCTGAGGGTAGCCTGATTAACCGATTCTTTTCAAAGTTTCTTCGAAGTATTTGGAGGCCTATGATTTTATGGCGACGGTCTGACGTCTCCGAGTCGTGTTAGTTTGGTCGGAGCCTTATAACCGTAGTCATTGTGTTTGGTCATAACCTTTTATTCCCTCGAGTGAGGTAGTCTCGGCGTCTATATTGAGGGTATGCCTTTTTAGGGGTCTTACATGTTAGGATATATAGCCTTGACTTTGGGATCAGGATTATGCCTTTTTTAAGGTCTTACAAATTCGGACATGCCTTGCTCGAGGTCTTATAGATTTGGACATGCCTTTCTTGAGGTCTTACATATTTGGTATTTCCTCACGGAGGTCTTAAAATTTTGATATTGCCTCGTGGAGGTCTTATTAGTTTGATATTGCCTCATGGAGGTCTTATAAGCTCGAAGTCGCCTCATGGAGGTCTTATGGGCTCGAATTCACCTCATGGAGGTCTTATGGGTTCGAGTTCTTGGTGGCTTGATTAGCCGACTATCGATGACAGTCCCCGAGTGCTGGAGGATTTCTGACTGTTGCTTTCTTGCTTGTGGCTTGACTATAGATTTGGTGTTCCTCATGGAGGGGTTACATTTTTTATGTTACCTCATGGGGGTCTTATATTATTGGTCATGCCTCGTGGAGGTCTTATAGATTTGATGTTGCCTCATTGAGGTCTTACGAGCTCAAAGTTGCCTGATCGAGGTCTTACGACTTCGAGTTTTTGGTATCTCGGTGAGTTGGTTGTCAATGACAGTCCCCGAGTGGTCGAGGATTTTTGGCCTTTGAGTCGTCTTTTGTGAAAATGGCGAGCTTCTTTGAAGCGCAAGTTGTTTTGATGATAAAAGGTACTCCTTCGATTACTTGGTACAAGCACACATGTTTTTGCCGTTGAGGGTTCGATAATTTTATACGGACATGGTTCATTCGATCATTTGGTTCAATACATCATTCTCCTGTCGAGATCCTCTTTGGAATATTTCAATTTCTCCAAGGAGGTGATCTCCCGGGGTGATGTTTTAGACATCAATACCACACAAGAATATAGGTTAAATGTGTGATACCCAATTTTTCGAGTGCTGTCTCACAAAAAGAACCTGGTTCTTCTTTGTGTTCCAACTTTTACTGGTGCGGAATAATAAAAGCAGTAAAGTAAAAACACAGATATTTTTACGTGGAAAACACCTGGCTCAAAAGGTGAAAAAATCACGACCTACTCCTCAGTATGATTTGCTCAAACTCTTCACTAAAAACTCTGAGCCAAACGGACTTACAAAATAAACTCTTTTGTAATCCTAGGACTAACTCTAATCCCTTCGTATCAACTAGCCTCTAGCTAATTTCTATTAGCTTCAAGTTAACTCTAACTTGAACAATGTGTACCTACTACAATTGCTTCTAAGAAAGTTGATAAGATACATATTGAAACACCTACTACAATCAACTAGACTCAATACACAAACAATGAAACTGGTTCTTCTAGCTGATCTATAGCCTTTGTATCGCACAATAATTCTGCTTGCAAAACCTCTGGGTATTTTGCTTTCAGATCTTGATTCACTTATGTACTTGTGCGTTATGAATTCTAGCAGAAATACTTCGAATATTTATATATTCAGTTGTTGAGTTTGTCGTTCAATTCTAGTCCAACTCTTCCTCGGTGAAAGAGTTCGTATCAAACTCAACTTCCTTCCTTTGTTACTTTCCTTACTGAATTCGACTTCTATCCTCTTTATCAGTTTGCAACCTTTTCGCATTAGGAGAAAATCTCTTGGTTCACTGATACTTCACAATCACAAATATCTCCCATGCATATACGGTTCATGTGCAAGCTATTCAGTTCAAGAATATGTGCTCTGATAGACCTGGTTCAACTGGTCAGATATTTGTCAATCTTCAAAACTATGCAGTGACTTAGGTCAACACGGGGGGATGCCCCCCAGTATTTGAGGTTGATTGAAGAGAAGCCTTGAATACTTGTTGAGTTCTCCTTAGGTAGCATATAGATGTTGCCTCGTTAAAAACCTTGTCGGTAAAACCCATTTGGGATAAAATCCGATCGAAGGAAAATAGTGCAACGCATGCTTTAAAACGTGAGGTCTTTGAATCGAAGGATATCTTGGCGTCTTCCATCGGACACATGTAAAAATTTAGTGTGGAATACAAAACGAAAAGGGAGAAGGCTTTACCTTAGCAGTAATAGCGTTTGAGCATTGATATGTTCCAATTGCTTGGAAGTTGCTTGCCTTCCATGGTGCCGAGTTTGTAGGAACCTTTGCCGATTACTCCGAGGACGCGGTACGGTCCTTCCCTACTTGGGCCTAGATTTCCTTCATTAAGGTTTCAAGTGTTTAGGGTGAATTTCCTTAGGACTAAGTACCCGATTCCGAAATGTCGGAGATTTGTTCTCCTGTTATAGTATCTTTCGATTCTTTGTTTTTGGGAGGCCATTCGGAACAGTGAAGCTTCTCGTTTTTCATCTAATTGTTCGAGGGCTGTAGTCATGGCCTCGTTGTTTGAGTTCTCGGTGGCGTGTCAGAATCTGGCGCTTGGCTCTCCGACCTCGACCGGTATCAAAGCCTCGAAGCCATACACCAGAGAGAATGGCGTCTCCCTTGTGCTCGATTTTGGAGTTGTTCGATATGCTCATAGCACCTCGGGAAACATTTCTCTCCATTTTCCTTTCGCTTTTTCTAACTTCTTTTTCAAGTTTTGAACGATGGTTTTGTTTGTGGACTCAGCCAGACCATTTGCACATGGGTGGTAGGGTGTTGACAAGATCCTTTTGATTTTATGATCCTCGAGGAACTTTGTTACTTTGCTTCCGATGAACTGCTTCTCGTTATCACATGTTATCTCGGAGGGGATCCCGAATCGACGGGAGATATGGTCCCAGATGAAGTTAATAACTTCATTTTCTCTTATTATTTCGAAGGCATGCGCTTCCACCCATTTTGAGAAGTAGTCAGTCATAAATAGAATAAGTATAGCTTTACCTAGTGTCGTTGGTAAGGGGCCGACGATGTCCATCCCCCATTTCATGAACGGCCAGGGCGCTAAGACTAAATGTAGTTGTTCACAGGGTTGGTGGATCATCAGAGCGAATATTTGTCGCATTTTCGGACGAACTCTTTAGTGTCATTCTCCATGTTGTCCCAATAGTAACCTGCTCTTATCACCTTTCAAGCTAAGGAATCGGCACCAGAGTGATTTCCGCAGGTGCCCTCGTGGATTTCTCGGAGCACGTAATTTGTGTCCCCCGGTCCCAAGTATACTGCTAGGGGCCCATCGAAGGTTCTTCTGTATAGAGTTCTGTTTTCGTTGAGTGAGAATTGAGCTGCTTTGGTTCGCAGGGCCCTCGACTCTTTTGGGTTTGCGGTTAGTGATCGACGCTCACCTACACTACTATAAAGTAGCAAGATGAGGGTCGGAGCAGCTTTTACCCGAAGGATCGATATCGATTCCACAGAGAGTTATGAATATTGGAGTTGAGTTTCTAGGTAATCTAGTCGTGTTTCGTGCTCTTAATTGCACTTTTCATACTTTTTGATTTGACAATTATACTACGGTTTATACTAATGGTAATTTGCTAATTAACTAACTAATGTCTTTTTGGTTGTTTTCTTAATGGATAAAAGGCATTAGGGTTATGACTTTCACCTAGACGAATATTTAATGGATTCCAATATCTAAGGCAAAGATGTTATAAAGGGGAGTGTGATATAGCCAATGCTCAAAGTTACC
The DNA here is from genome assembly GCA_005239495.1 of Nicotiana undulata. Classification (NCBI taxonomy): domain Eukaryota; kingdom Viridiplantae; phylum Streptophyta; class Magnoliopsida; order Solanales; family Solanaceae; genus Nicotiana; species Nicotiana undulata. The sequence continues at coordinate 150,210 of ML284207.1, forward strand.
CACTCTATACCTCTCGGTAGTTTGAGTGGCTTTGCCTTAATTGCCTCCCTCGAGGTCAATTTGGTGTCAAATTCATACAAGCAATACAGGCGATTTAACGCGTTAATTGGGACTATCAATATCGTGAATACATCCCAATTCCTTGTTGGGTTGATTTTCTATATTCAAGTTCTCTTTTTCAAGAATAACCCAAGTCAAATAAACACCAATTAGTGTTTGCAACCACTAATATTAACATGAAAATCATAAATCATCCCAAATACCAATTACCCATAAACATCTAAGCCTTAATTTAAAGGACCCATCAAACACCCACACTAGGGTTGAGCCACAACCCTAGCTAATGGGTTTAGCTACTCATAATAACTGAAGAAATCAGAGAAATAGATGAAGCAAAACCCATATAATTGAATTATAAACTGTAATTGAAAGATTCAATGTTGAAACCCTTCTAAAATTACTCAAAAAGCTGAAGAAAAACCGTTCACAAGCTCCTGATAATATCAGAGTACAAAAGCGGACCTAAAAATAAGAAGAAAAAAACTATTTATACTAGGCCAAATTTTCTGGACAAAAATACCCCCGCGGGGTCACCGCGGATCGCATAAAATGGACCGCGGTCGCGGTGAGGCTTTTAGCTTACAAAACTGGGCCTCTGAACTTGGCATCCGCGGTTCGCGTAAAATGCACCGCGGCCACGGTGGCTTCAGTGCGGACCGCGAAGAAAGGACTACGGTCTGTGTTGGTCTTCTAGCCTTCAATGTTGATGCCCTTTGGATCTCTTTAGTGCGGACCGCGTAAACTGGACCGCGGTCCACGTTGGTTTTGGCCTTCAAAAATCTACTCTCTGAATCTCTCCACCGCGGTCCGCATAGAATGGACCGCGATCCACGTTGGATTTAGCCTTGAAAATCACTCTCTAAATCTCTTCAGTGCGGATCGCATAAAGTGGATCGCGGTCTGCACTGGTCAGTTGAACCTTGCTTGTGTTTGTTCTTGGTACTTGTGCATGTTTCACTCTTTTTATAGCAGGTTTTTGACTATTTGTCACCCTTTTTTATCAAACCCTGCAATCAAGTACAACAAGTAAGCCTTTGGGACTATTTTGCATACACTTTTATCCAAAACTTAAGCAAGAAAGAGTGTAAAATAAGGTTAAATCCCTAGTTATCAACTCCCCCAAACTTAAGCTTTTGCTTGTCCTCAAGCAGACAAAATAAGCCCCACCCCTTTTTGAGTAAATCCAGAAAATTCAGTTGTCCTAAGGTAACCATTTCTAGCATCAATTGGGACTAACAATTGCCCTCAATGCCAATGAATCATTAACAACATTTGACCTTTTAACACCATGGATTTCAGTGCGACACAAGAGCATCAAGAGTTGACTCGATTCATCAATGAAACTCTTACTACTGCTTTGGTCATCGTGGAACCCAAACTCATACTCCTCAACTCTCCCTAAGTAAACCTCACTTTAAAATTATAACACTCAAAATGAGGATAATGGGAGTTCACTCATCTCTCTCAAGGGAAAGACTCAAGTCCGGCTCAAAGTACCATAGGCTTTCCCCTTATGTGAGTCGCCACTAATGTGAGCTTCATTCAACTCAAGATCATATAGGACTTTTGTGGAGACACATTGAAGGCTTTTTGGTTCAAGGTAGGGAATATTTGGTCTAGGTGGGTTCCATCTTCCCTTAAGCACTTCATTTTCTTTACTTTTGTGCACCTTCTCTTGACCTTTTGAGTCATCAAGCTCTTTCTGAGGGGTTAGAGAGACATATTGTCACTCCTTCTTGTTCGTTTCAATCATTTCTCTCCTTTCTGAGCATTCCACACCTTCAATCTATTTTCTTTCATTGATTCCCGTTATTTCTTCTAATTATTCATTCTTTTTTACTTTTTACTTCTCTTTTCTTTTTTTTCATTGCCTTTCTTTTTCTTCCTTTTTGTACCTTCTTTTTCACTTTGTTGCATTCCTCGTCTCTCCCTCAAACTTACGCTTTTGCCTTGTGCTAAGGGAAGAAGGGGTGTCAAGGGGGTGTCAAGAGAGGGTCAAAATTGGTAAAGGCTTGCATCATGGTTTTTGAAAGAAAAAGGTCTAAGTCTCAAAAGGGTTGACTAGGAAAATTATCATCGGTAGGCTATGGAAATGTTCAAGTCACTATTTGGAACAAGGAGAGCCTATAATCACATCTCAAGTTAAACTACACTTAGTATTTCACCTAGACAAACATTCAGGGCAAGTTCTAGACTAATGGCATGGGACTTGGACTTGCAATTCAAATTCTCACCACTCAAGCTATGGGATTGCTAAAGAAACAGAGTCGGGGGCCCACAACGACCTTAGCTATGATTTGAGCAACACAATGGTTCCGAAAAACCACTTGATGACTATCGGCCAACACAAGAGTCTCAAGATCACGACTTTCACCATCCTAAACACAACGATTTGTTTTTGACCATAGGATCAAAGGCAAATAAGTTAGGCCCAAGTGAAGCTTTGCTTGAGGTACCATTCCTTACCAACTACTTTTTACACAAAAAGCAATAAGAAAAACATACTCAAACCCTTAAGAAGGTTGTCACACCATCCATCCTCGGGAAGAGCCACCCGCCCGGTTCACACAAATTCCACCTTTGGAAAGAACTGTGGAATTAAGAAAACCAAAGGCTTATTGCACGCGAAAAATTCAAAACAAAAAGCTACGAAAATAAAATAAGAAGCTATAAAAAGGAAAAATACGGAAAGTAAAATGTGTAAAGTAGAATGAATATATACAAGAGGGGATTTAATCGAATATACATAAGGGGGAATGAAATATATACATTAGAAAGTAACTTTATATACAGACCAAAAGTGCAAAAAAATGAAAAGTACTAGAATAGAAAAGTTATGTACATACCAAAATAAAAAAGAAAGCATAATAAAAACGAAATATTATCAAATATGTACATTCATCCAAATCCAAAATAGGGCTACCCCCTCAAATGATAGCTAGCATTGTCCTCAATGCTAACTAAAATAATAAGCTCAAAATAAAGAATAAAGAGTCAAGAGAAACTCCTTATAGGCCCTCCGTCTGCATAGGATCCTGAGTATGGGTCTTGGGGTCTGCGGACTGCATGGGAACCTGTGACTGGTCCTCAGAACCCTGTGTCTCCATCGGGACCTGGATCTCCTCTGTAACCTGGGCATGTACTGGCAACTGTGGCTGACTCGAGGTGCCTCCCTACGGGTCCGCCAACTCTATCAGAATGCCCTTAGTACGGGGAAGCACTCTCTTCCTCTTTGCTGGCCTCTCTATCTCCGGCTCTAGCTCAGGCTGGGCAGCAGGGTCATGCATCAGCAAGTCCAATGGTAAGTGATCCTCCTTCAGCTTATCTACCTTCTTCCTTAGCTTCTTCACTGACTCTTTGGAGGCACGAGTTTTCCTCAGCTTCTTCGTCTCCTTGGCAATATCTTTCAGTGACTGTCCATGAGTGCCAATAGCATCCAAAATCAACTTTTGGTTATCAAGGATTTTATTTTGGTTGGCCAGAAATTCCTTGAGAGTATCCTCAACGGGCTGTGGGACCTGTGGCGGAGGAGGTGCAGCTTGAGTTGCCACTGAGGTAGAGAGGACAGACAGCTTGGCAGTAGCTTCCTGCATCCAATTATTGATACTGGATAGGGACTGGCTCAATCTGTGGGCAGTTAGAGGGTATGCCCGTGATGACGGAATGCCTGGGGCTACTGAAGTGGAAGGGCCTGGAGCAATGTCTGGGGTGGTGACGAGCGTATAACGTATATAAAAATTTTACTCGTACTATGTCAAATAATAGTATAGAAAGATGCCGAACCCACAGAGATTGGTTTATCTATTCTACAGACGTTTCTTGTTTTAATTACTATTTGAGAAAATAAGAAAGAGTTGGGTTGTAAATTAACTAACTAAAAATGCATGAATAGAGCAAATAGAAAATATTTTGTTTTTTACAAATATAATAAAAAGGTGTTGGGATCTTGACTTCACTTAATATTTCTATTATATTGTAGAATTATTATTCCTCAATTTCTATTTCTCAAAAATGTATAAATGCCTCTCACGATTACAAATATATATTATTACTCAAGTTGAATAATTAATTGCACTCCTCTCGGTTATACAAATTAATTTTCAACATAGTAATACTAAAGAACCAGAAATATATGATTGAACTAAAACATGCTCTTATTAGTAAGTCCCTTTCGGTTACCCTACTTGTTATAACTGATTATTACACTATTCGCCTCTCTCGATTACAAATAAATGTAAAATTAGTTATAACATAAAAGAGATAGATGTTACTGAATAAATATTAACATATATCAATACTACACTTAACTATATTATTTCTTCCGCCTCTCTCGATTACAGAATTAATAAATAGTTAATATGTAGTACAAGATAGATAGATGTTAATAAATTAAACAACGTCTAACTGTAAAAGCAGATAAAAGTTAAATAAATTTTAGCTCAAGCATGTGAATGTGAGGAATAATATCTACTATTATATAGAAATATTAAGATCCATCTTTCTCCCAACACAAGAAAAGTTACTCCATACTGGAATTAGTACTAACAATGAAAATATTCTTGTCCATTAAATAAGAAAATAGAAAGAATATTCGAGAAGAATAATCCCCCTATTTAATTAAAAGCAGGAACTAGAGTAATTTCCTACACTGAAATTTATTTATAAACAATAATTAAACCACTATTGTGATTTAAAGGAAAAGATAACTCGATACTAGTGAAAGAAATAAAACTGAGAAGCTTAAAAATTTGGATTCAGACTTCTCGCTCAAAGCTTTCTCCCTTGTCTCCCCCCTTCTCTGATCAACAACGTCTTCTTATATAAGAAAATTTCATGATGATATCTCGATTTGGTTCTAGATTTCATCATGGAAAATCTAGATTTCACATTTGCAGAACATTCATAACTTTAAATTTAGATTTCGTCGATTTCATCATGACAAATCTAGATTTCATATTTGCAGATATGAGAATCCTTAAGTTTTGGTTTAGATTTCGTCGATTTCATCATGTCAAATCTAAACTTGGTGCATTGTCACGACAATAATGAATCATAACTCGATTTCACACTTCTTTGTTGTATCTTACTTGAATATTTGATTTTTTTTTTTGTTGCACACGACAATTCTTCTATGATTATTCCTGCAAAATAAAGTATAAAATATGGAGGAAACATGATAATTTATATGTTTTTATGAGAAAGATTATGTGGTTAATATCAGATAAAATGTACTTATCAGGTAGCTGACTCGAGCTGAGTAGATGCCACTACCACCACTGGCTCTTCAAACTGGCTAGTGGAAGCAATGGATTTTCCTTTGAAGTTCTTGCTCTTTGGATTATCATCACTCTGTAGACTGTACCAGGAGAAGGGAGCTTTGGGCTTCACCTTCACATCAAACCTCCTCTTTTCTACTTTTTGATCTTCAAAGTGCATATGCAAGAAATTAGGGAAGGGATAGGCTCTATCACCTTCATTCACCACCCGCTTGATAACCCTAGACATCACATTCCCGACATTGATCGGGAATCCTGTCATGATAGAAGCAATTAGCACAGCCCGCCTGAGAGGAAGAGAATTTTCATGGAAGGTGGGGTCTAGCCTGCTACACACGAACGTCTCCCAACCCTTAGCTTCAAAATTTAATGTTCTCCTCAGAATCACCTTCCCTGCTTGCAACCAGTCTGGGGTTTCCGTCGGGATTTCCAAGTGCTCCGCTACCCATGTACGGGTCTCATCCCCCGCGTTCAATTTCTCCAAGTACTCCGTTTCATCCTCATCATCGAACTCTAGGTAGTTGTTTATTGCATCCTCATCAAAAGGTATAGTCAGATTCCGCACCTTAGTCGCCTTGGAGTCCTTTTTCAGATAAGCCAAATTAGTGTAGAACTCCTTGACTATGTGCTCATTTTCCTCCGACATCTGGCAAGTGAAATAGTCCCAGCTTTTTCTTTCTCTCCCTGAACTGTCTCCGCACATTGGGGTTGTCCGGCAAAAGGTCCCTTGTGATGAATTTGCGCTCCGATATCAATTTCCTTTTCGACCACCATTCCCGGAATTTGTGAAAGGTCGGTTCACTCACAAACCGATCTGCCATGCTTCAGGGTTTCTTGTTCTTTCAACCCCCCCTACTTGGGGTTCACCCCCTGCTTCTTCTTCTTAAGAGTGCTTACCTGATAGTGAAGTTGTGGGTGAGGTGGAGTATTCATGATCACTCCCTGCAGTTGAGCCCTCAGACGACTCAGAATGTGTTGCTGCTTGGGCAGGAGGGGAGTCAGAAGGTTCATTTGTCAATCTGAATCTCTCCGGATAGTCTGGGATAAATTCTGGTACTGACTCTGAATCAGATGCCTCTCCGGAGGGTGCATACTCACTTACCGATTGGGAAGAATCTCTATCCAAGGCTCATATTGTTTTCCTGGTGGCTTTAATAGCTTGCTGGACTTGGGGGCAAGTTTGATCATCCCTTTGCCTCTCCCCCGGGAGGAATCTCCCTGTCCGCTTGGTTTTCGACCACCAACTCTTGATTGGACCATAATCTGCAAGTCAAATTCATTTAAAGCTTGTTAGTATCCCAGCAATGCATACATTAGAGAACACAAATGTAACAAGTATTGGATTTGGAGTTACAAAAGTAGTTGACCGCGGACCGCACAAAAAGGACCGCAGTCCACGTTGAGGTGGGGATCAGACTACCCACACTCTGAAGACGGTCACCGCGGACCGGATAAAAACGGTTCGCACTAATGCACCGCGATACGCACTGAGTTGGGGTTCAGACTACCCATACTCTGAAGAAGTTCACCGCGGACCGCATAAAAACAACTGCGGTTCGCACTAAGGCACCGCAGACCGCACAAAAAAGAACCGCGGTCCACACTGGGGTGGGGTTCAGAATACCCACCCTCTAAATATGGACACCGCGGACCGCATAAAAACAACAGCAGTCCGCACTAAGGCACCACGGACCGCACAAAGAAGCACTGCGGTCCGCACTAAGTCCCAACCTAGGGTTCCAATTTTAATTTTTAATTCAAGTGTAAATGCACATGTTGATACCCTAGGTACTTAATCAGTGTATTTAACTAAAATGGGTCTAAATTAAGCATTATGAGCAAACCCGACACATGATTAATATATTAAAGAAGAAAAAAGAAATAAATAAGAAGAAAAACTACCTATTAAACAAGAAAATAACAAAATTAAGAAGTTAGGGAGATAAAATTAAACTTACTAGATGTAGGATGAAAAAGAGATGAATTTCTTGAACTAAGCAATGGGTATGCACAGTGAAAAATTTACTGTAGAGCTAACAATGAGCGAAAAGTGTAAAATGAGGCCCTCAGGCCCTATTTATAGAAGTTTGGCCTGGGACCCACGTCACTTACCCCACCGCGGACCGCATAAAATGACCGCGGTCCGCGGTCCTCAACTTTTCTGGGCAAATGGCCACTGCGGAACCGCAGCCGCATTGGTCCACTATGGACCGCACAAAATGGTAGTGCGGCCGCGGTGGCAACTTCAGAGAACAAGTTGTTTGTGAGAAAGCTCCGCAGACCGCATAAAAAGGACCGCGGCCCGCACTACAACTTCAGAGAGCTAATTTTTTCAACTTAGCCTTGTGCCCTGCATCAAAATAATCCTACAACATCCCACAACTAATTAGTCCAACAAAAAATCCTATATTACCAAGAAAATCAAAGAAAATAAAAAATAAAGACACATGGGTTGCCTCCCAAGAAGCGCCCGATTTAACATCGCGGCACGACGCATGTTACCATGTTCAATTGAGCTTCATCAAAGCCACCACGTGGCTATATTCAAATTTCCCAAGGTAATGCTTGCACCGGTGCCCATTCACTCGAAAAATCTCCCCATTTTTGTTCTTGAGATCGAGAGAACCAAAGGGTGTAACCAACACAACTTCAAACGGGCCACTCCACTTGGATTTGAGTTTGCCCGGAAAGAGACGGAGTCTAGAATTGAAAAGGAGAACCAAGTCTCCCACCTTGAATTCTCGTTCCTTGGCATACTTGTCATGGAGGTACTTCATTTTGTCTTTGTACAAGGAGGAGCTAGTGTATGCATGAAATCTGAACTCATCTAGATCATTTAAGTGATCAACTCTGAGATTAGCAGTTGTGTCCCAATCCAAATTCAACTTCTTCAAAGCCCAAAGTGCCTTGTGCTCCAATTCCACCGGAAGATGACAAGCCTTTCCATACACCAACCGGTAAGGTGACATACCGATTGGGATCTTGAAGGCGGTCCGGTAGGACCAAAGAGCATCATTAAGCATCCGAGACCAATCAGTCTGGTTAGTATTCACAGTTTTGGCCAATATATTCTTGATTTCACGATTGGACACTTCCACCTGGCCACTTGCTTGAGGATGATACGGAGTAGACACTTTATGATTGACCCCATACTTCGATAGCAAATAATCAAAGGCTCTATTACAAAGGTGAGACCCCCCGTCATTGATGATGGAACGGGGTGTCCCAAATCTTGTGAAAATATGCTTCTTCAGAAAACCAACCACACTCCGGGCTTCATTATTGGGCAAATCCACGGCTTCAACCCATTTTGAAATGTAGTCCACAACCACGAGTATGTAATTGTTTCCACAAGAACTCACAAATGGCCCCATAAAGTCAATACCACATACATCAAAGATATCCACCTCAAGGATAGTAGTAAGAGGCATCTCATCTCTCTTGGATATGCCACCCATTCGTTGGCATTCATCACATCGCTTCACCAACTCACTAGCATCCTTGTATAAGGTAGACCAAAAGAAACCACAACTTAGCACTTTGGAGGCAGTTCTTGCCCCTCCATGATGACCACCATAAGGTGAGGAGTGTAAAGACTCAAGAATCAATCCTTGTTCTTCTTCGGGCACACATCGCCGGATGACACCGTCATTGCAAACCTTGAATAAGTATGGTTCATCCCAATAAAAATCCATGCTATCCCTCCTAAGTTTCTTCCTTTGGTTGGAAGAGAGCTCACAAGTAACAAGACCGGTGACAATATAATTGGCATGTCTGCGAACCATGGCATTTCTGAATTAACACAGAAAGAAGTTGTTCATCGGGGAAACTATCATCAATTTCAAGACCATCACAAGGTCGACCTTGTTCCTCCAATAAAGAGAGATGGTCGGCCACTTGGTTTTCACTTCCATTTCTATCAATTATCTCCAAGTAGAACTCTTGAAGTAACAACACCCACCGCATGAGTCTCGCTCTGGAGTCCTTTTTGGTCATGAGATACCGGAGTGCCGCATGGTCTGTGTGAACTATGACCTTGGCACCCATAAGATAAGGACGAAATTTCTCCATCGCAAATACTATTGCTAATAACTCCTTCTCGGTGACAGTGTAGTTAATTTGGGTCGAGTTCATTGTTTTGCTAGCATAATAGATGGGGTGAAAGATCTTGTTCACCCTTTGGCCCAAAAATTGCCCCCACAGCCACATCACTAGAGTCACACATTAACTCAAAAGGAGAGCTCCAATCGGGTACGGTGATAATTGGCGTGGAAGTGAGATTTTGCTTCAATATCTCAAATGCCTTCATACAATTGTCATCAAAGTTGAACTTGGCATCTTTCTCTAGAAATTTGAAAAGGGGATTGATCACCTTTGAGAAGTCCTTAATGAAACGCCGGTAGAACCCGACGTGCCCAAGAAAGCTCCGGACTCCCTTTACCGAAGTTGGAGGTGGCAATTTAGAAATCACTTCAATATTCGCCTTGTCTACTTCAATTCCATTTCTCGAGATTTTGTGGCCCAACACTATCCCTTCTTCCACCATAAAATGGCATTTTTCCCAGTTTAATACTAGGTTGGCCTCTTCACACCGAGCGAGGACTTTGTCAAGATTGATCAAACATTCATCAAAGGAGTCCCCAACTATGTTGAAGTCATCCATAAACACCTCGAGGAAGTCTTTAACCATATCAGTAAAGATTGCCATCATGCACCGCTGAAATATGGCGGGTGCATTGCAAAGTCCAAGAGGCATCCTGGAGAAGGCAAATGTGCCATACGGGCACGTGAAGGTAGTCTTTTCTTGGTCCTCCGGGGCAATCAAGATTTGGTTATAGCCTGAATACCCGTCCAAGAAGCAATAGAAAGCCCGATCCGCAAGCCTATCAAGCATTTGATCCAAGAAGGGCAAGGGGAAATGATCCTTGTGAGTCACTTTGTTTAGCTTACGGTAATCTATACACACCCGCCAACCTGTGACCGTTCTTGTTGGAATGAGTTCATTTTTGTCATTTTGGACCACTGTCATGCCACCTTTTTTTGGAACACATTGGACTGGAGAAGTCCAAGCACTATCCGAGATTGAGTCTGCATCAAGCCACTTGATTATTTACTTCTTCACCACTTCTTGCGTTGCTTCATTGAGCCTCCGTTGGTTTTCTACGAAAGGCTTTGCTCCATCCTGACGAATGATTTTGTGCATGCAAAATGCGGGGCTTATTCCCCGAATGTCAGCAAGTGTCCATCCTATGGCCTTCTTCCTCCTTTTTAGCACTTTTAGAGTGAAGTCTACCTGCAATTGGGTTAGGCAAGATGAATGTATAACAGGTAAAGTACGAGAGGGACCAAGATATTCATACCTGAGGTGTGGTGGAAGTGGCTTCAACTCCAATGTAGGTGGCTCTTCAATTGAAGGCTTTGTCGGAGAAGTTTTCCGATTCTCCAAGTCCAAGGATAACTTTCGGGGACCATAGGAATAAGAACCCATGCCTTGTAAGGCATTGATGCTCTCAATTAAGCCATCCACCAGAATGTCATCATGGTTCAATAAAGATGCCTCCACTGGATCTTCAACATTTATCATAAAGCTTGCATCATCAATAATGACCTCGGTGACAAGGTCCATGAAAGAACATACTTTTGTGCTATTGGGCTGCTTCATTGACTTGCAAACATGGAACACAACCTTTTCATTGCCCACCCGAAAGGTGATCTCACCGGCCTCCACATCAACTAAGGCCTTCCCCCTTGCAAGGAAGGGCCTTCCCAAGATGATGGGAACTTCATAATCCACTTACAATCCAATATGACAAAATTCGTAGGCAAAATGAACTTGTCAACCCGCACCAATACATCATCAATGATTCCTAGGGCCCTCTTCATAGTTCTATCCGCCATTTGAAGACGTATGGAGGTGGCCCTAGGTTTACCAATCCCCAATATTTTAAAGACCGAATATGGCATCAAGTTTATGCTATCTCCAAGGTCACACAAAGCTTTAGCAAAAATCCGCACTCCCGATCGTACAATGAATGGTAAAAGCTCCCGGGTCTTCAAGTTTGGGTGCCATTGAATGCACTATGGCACTCACTTGGTGAGTCATCTTAATGGTTTCTCACTCCATAAACCGTTTCTTTGTGACTAAGTCCTTCATGAACTTAGCATACCCGGGCATTTGCTCCAAAGCTTCAACCAAAGGGACATTGATGGAAAGACTTTTCATCATATCGATGAATTTCTTGAATTGATTCTCTTGATTTTGCTTCTCAGACCTTTGAGGATATGGAGGAGGGGTCCTAGGCAATGGTGCCTTGGCTTGTGGGACCACCGGTTCCGGCATATCAATCACGTGTTCCCCAGACGGGTTCACGTCCCTTTGCAAATCCTCCCCATTATCATGGATATCAATTCTCACCTCACTAGTAGTTGGCTCTTCCACCACTTGCTCAACTTCAATTGGTAACTCATCATTTGGCAATTCATCATCATCAACAATAATTCTCTTTTGTCTAGAAGAACTCGCTTCACCGCCTTTTCCACTTCTTATGGTCACCGCCATAGCGTGACCGGTATTATTATTGTTCCCACCCTTGGGGTTCACCACCGTATCACTCGGTAGTGCTCCCTTTGGGCGTGTGTTCAAGGCATGAGAAATTTGGCACATTTGTACTTCAAGGTTTCTAATGGAGGTGTTGCGGGAGGCCAATTGAGCATCGGAGTTCGCGTTTCGCTCCATCATTTGCTCGAACATTTGTTCAAGTCTTCCCATGTCATTACTTGATGAGATTTGTCCTTGAGCTTGGTACTAGGGTGGATTGCTTAGTTGTTGGTATATCGGGGGTATTTGAAAGCCCGACCCCCGGTTACCATTACCACCCCAATTGTTGTTGTTATTGCCTCCGCTCCAATTGTTATCATTGTTGTTCCCCCATTGTTGGTTGTTGTTGTTCCCCTAGTTTTGTGAATTGTTGTTATTGTTCCAATTTCTCTGTCTTTGATTACCCCAACTTCTATTGTTGCCTTGGTTGCTCCAGTTTTGATTGTTCCCTTAACTTTGGTAATTATTAGCATACATAACATCCTCTTCTTGATCATCATATGGCTCTTCTTGACTATACCCCCTTGGTCCTTGGTCACCTTGATCATTTTTGCTTTGCTTTGGATTTCCCCGAGGTCTTCTTTGGTTCACTAACACATTCACCCCCTCCATGGAATTTACTTGCTTCGGCCCTTGTAATTGTTGAAGTTGTGCCTTGGCAAGTTGGTTCATAGTGGTAGAGAGCTCGGCAATTGCTTGCCCATGTTCTTGAAGTTCTTTGTGAAGACTATTGACACCGGACTCACCCTGAGGTACGTTTGCTCTACTTTGCCATGCTGACGATGTGTCAGCCATCTCATCTAAGACCTCACATGCCTCGGGGTAAGTCAGTTTTGTGAAATTTTCACCGGCCAATTGATTGAACACACATTGATTGACAATGTTTATTCCTTGGTAGAAGGTTTGATGAATCATGGCTTCAGTCATTTCATTGTTTGGAACCATGGTCCGGTAGCGCTCCCAAATCTCATGCAAAGGCTCATTGGGTTCTTGCTTAAAAGCCAATATTTCATCTCTGAGCGTTGCCATGTGACTAGGGGAGAATTTTTTTTCAATAAACTTGTCTGCGAACTCATCCCATGTGGATATGGAGTGGTTGGGAAGCCGCTCGAGCCAATTAAGAGCCTTCCGTAGAATAGAGAAGGGGAATAAACGCAGTCTCAAGGCATCTTCTAAAACGTTCGTTTGCTTACTACCCCAGCACGTATCCACGAAGCCCATCAAATGTTAGTAAGCATTTTGGTGGGCGGCTCCGGTGAAATAGCCCCGCTGCTCCAAGAGTGTCAGCATCACATTTGTTATCTGAAAATTTCTCGCTCGGATTCTAGGCGGGACAATAGCACTAGCATACCCCTCGTTTGGAAAGACACGAGGGGCAGCTCTGGAAGCTGGTGGCGGGGGAGGGTCTGGAATGTCCTCATTAATATTGGCCTGTCGGCCTCGTCTGGGAGGTGGCACTTGGTTAATTTCATATTCTTGGTTGTCATATACCTCCCCCCCACAATAACGTTTCCCAAAGAATCCGCCATTAGCACCTGAGTAGATTCAACACACACGTTAACCGAAAAAGGAAAGAAAAACACTTAACACCACTATTCACATAGATAATCAACACCGTCTAACTACCCGGCAATGACGCCAAAAAGTGATTGGCGCTCACCTACAGTACTATAAAGTAGCAAGATGAGGGTCGGAGCAGCTTTTACCCGAAGGATCGGGATCGATTCCACAGAGAGTTATGAATATTAGAGTTGAGATTCAAGGTAATCTAGTAGTGCTTCGTGCTCTTAGTTGCACTTTTCATACTTTTTGATTTGACAATTATACTACGGTTTATACTAATGGTAATTTGCTAATTAACTAACTAATGTCTTTTTGGTTGTTTTCTTAATGGATAAAAGTCACTAGGGTTATGACTTTCACCTAGGCGAATATTTAACGGATTCCAATATCTAAGGCAAAGATGTTATGAATGGGAGTGTGATATAGCCAATGCTCAAAGTTACCCACTCTATACCTCTCGGTAGTTTGAGTGGCTTTGCCTTAATTGCCTCCATCGAGGTCAATTTGGTGTCAAATTCATACAAGCAATATATGCTTAAGTAGGGTTTTACTATCTCTAGGTTTAACCCGTTAATTGGGACTATCAATCTCGTGAATACATCCCAATTCCTTGTTGGGCTGATTTTCTAGACTCAAGTTCTCTTTCTCAAGAAGAACCCAAGCCAAATAAACACCAATTAGTGTTTGTAACCACTAATATTAACATGAAAACCATAAATCAGCCCAAATACCAATTACCCATAAACATCTAAGCCTTAATTTAAAGGACCCATCAAACACCCACACTAGGGTTGAGCCACAACCCTAGCTAATGGGTTTAGCTACTCATAATAACTGAAGAAATCAGAGAAATAGATGAAGCAAAACCCATATAATTGAATTATAAACTAAAATTGAAAGATTCAATGTTGAAACCCTTCTAAAATTACTCAAAAAGCTGAAGAAAAACCGTTCACGAGCTCCTGATAATATCAGAGTACAAAAGCTGACCTAAAAATAAGAAAAGAAACTATTTATACTAGGCCGAATGTTTTGGACAAAAATACCCCTGAGGGGTTACCGCGGACCGCACAAAATGGATCGCGGTCGCGGTGAGGCTTTTAGCTTACAAAACTGGGCCTCTGAACTTGGCCTCCGCGGTCCGCGTAAAATGCACCGCGGACGCGGTGGCTTCAGTACGGATCGTGAAGGAAAGACTGCGGTGCGCGTTGGTCTTCTAGCCTTCAATGTTGATGCCCTCTTGATCTCTTCAGTGCGGACCGCGTAAACTGGATCGCGGTCCGCGTTGGTTTTGGACTTAAAAAATCTACTCTCTGAATCACTCCACCGCGGTATGCATAGAATGGACCGCGGTCCGCGTTGGATTTAGCCTTGAAAAGCACTTTCTGAATCTCTTCAGTGCGGACCGCATAAAGTGGACCGTTGTCCGCACTGATCAGTTGAACCTTGCTTGTGCTTGTTCTTGGTACTTGTGCATGTTTCACTCCTTTTTGAGCAGGTTTTTGACTATTTGTCACCCTTTTTTATCAAACTCTGCAATCAAGTACAACAAGTAAGCCTTTGGGACTATTTTGCATACACTTTTATCCAAAACTTAAGCAAGAAAGAGTGTAAAATAAGGTAAAATCCCTAGTTATCAAGTAGCTTTCCACTTCCCAAATAATCAACGTATTTATTTATCCAATCCCATGTCAGGCTGGTGGAGTTGATTTCGGCATGGCCTTCTTCAATCACTGGTTTAGATAGCTGAACAACAAACCCGGGGAGTATGTCATCTTCCTCGACGGATGATCCCAGGTTTGCGAGTGCATCGGCCTCGCTGTTTTGCTCTTGAGGTATGTGGACCATAGTCCATTCTTTGAAGCGATGCAATGTGACTTGAGTTTTGTCTAAGTATCTTTGCATCATGTCTTCTCGAACCAGCACACCACTTACCGCTACCTCGGACACGACCAGGTACAAGTATAGCGTTTCGTCCTCCTTTGGGGTGTGGAGTAAACGTGGGCTCGATAGATACTGCTTCAATTCCTCTAAGGCATGTTAGCATTCCATAGTCCATTTGAAGCTGTTTTTCTTTTTGAGTAAGGAGAAGAAATGATGACTCATGTCCGATGACCTCAATATGAATCGACCCAAGGCCGATATCCGCCCGGCCAGCCGTTGCAAGACCTTCACATTGTTCACCACTGTGATTTCTTCGATGGCCTTGATTTTGTCGAGGGTTGATCTCAATCCCCCTGTTTGACACCATGAAGCCTAAAAATTTGCCCGAGCCTACTACGAAGGCACATTTCTCAGGATTGAGCTTCATGTTGTAGCTTCTGAGGATGTCGAATGTCTCTTGCAAATGAATCAAATGGTCCTCTGCGCGCAGGGACTTAACTAGCATATCATCAATGTAAACTTCCATGAATTTGCCTATTTGATGTTCGAACATCTTATTAACTAGGCATTGGTATGTGGCTCCCATGTTTTTTAGCCCGAAAGGCATCACATTAGAGCAATACGTACCATACTTCGTGATGAACAAAGTTTTTTCCCTATCCTCGGGATTCATCTGAATTTGATTATACGCGGAGAGCGTCGAGAAAAGTGACGATCTCGTGGCCAGCCGTAGCATCAATTAAGTGATTGATGTTGGGCAAAGGGAATGAATCTTTGGGGCATGCTTTATTTAAGTGTTTATAATCTACGCACATTCTTAATTTATTCCCCTTTTTTGGAACTACCACCATATTGGCCAACCATTCGGGATATTTTACTTCCCTAATGGACCCTATTTTTAGAAGTTTTGTTACCTCGTCCTTGATGAATACATGCTTTACTTCAGACTGAGACCTTCTCTTTTGCTTCACCGGTTTGAACTTGGGATCGGCGCTTAGCCGATGGGTGGTTATTTCTGGTGGGATCCTTTTCATGTCTAAATGGGACCAAGTGAAGGAATCGATATTGTTAATTAGAAACTGAATGAATTTTTTCCTGAGTTCGGGGGTTAACCCCATTCCCAGGTATACCTTCCGATCTAGGAGATGTTTGACCGGAACAGTCTGCTCCAGTTCTTCAATTGTTGATTTTGTTGCGTCCGATTCTTCAGGGGCAACGAGGGTTCGAGGAGTGGGGAAATCCTCTCCATCGTCTTCGGGGACCTGTTTGTCCTCTGGATCCTCCGAGGTGGAGGGTATGGATGTTGGTGCCACGTCGTGTACCACGAACATCTCCTTCGCCGCATGCTGCTCCCCATACACTATTTTTACACCGTCTTTTGTAGGGAACTTCATCATATTATGAAGAGTTGATGGTACTGCCCTCATGTTGTGTATCCACGGCCTTCTAAGCAAGACATTGTATCTCATGTCACCTTCGATGACATGAAACTTGGTGTTTTGAACCGTTCCGACCATGTTGACCGGGAGGATGATTTCCTCCACCGTTGCTTCGCTTGCCATGTTGAATCCGTTGAGGACTCGAGAGGCGGGTACGATTTGATCGAGCAGCCCGAGTTGCTTCACCACCTTCGACCTGATTATGTTGGCTGAACTACCTGGATCCACGAGCACACGTTTAATTTGAATGTTATTCGAGAGAAAGGAAATTTCCAATGCATCATTATGTGGTTGAGACAAGGTATAGAAATCCTCTTCACTAAATGTAAAGATGTCCTCGGGCACAAAACTCCGAGTTTGCTTTTTTGTTGCGACGTACACTTTTGTTTGCTTGATCATGGATCCTTGAGGAGCATCGCTCCTTCTAATGATCATGTGAATGAAGCGATGAGGTTCTCCTGTTTCGTTCCTCCTATCTGCCTCTCTTTCTCGAAAGTGATTTTTAGCTCGGTCGTTGAGGAACTCTCGGAGGTGCCATTTACTAATTAGTCGGGCCACTTATTCTCTAATTTGCCTGCAATCTTCGGTCCTATGAATGTGAGTACTGTGATACTCGCATACCATGTTAGGGTTCCTTCGCGAGGGATCTCATTGTACGAGTTTTAGCCACCTAGTATCTTTGATTTTACTTATGGCCGATACGATGTCTGAAACATCAATGTTGAAGTTGTACTCAGATAACTGGGGTGCCTCCACCGGCCATGTGTGTATGTCGAACCCGGCCTTGTTCACGAGTCCCCGAGGATTCTGACCTTGATCCATCCTTTGGTCATTCCGAGGTGTGTTGCGCCTCGGGATGTTCCTTCGATCTTCGGTGTATGGCTGATAACTTTCCTTACTTGGCCTCGATTCTCTCTATGGAAGCCTTGATTCCTTTGCTAGGAGCCTACTAGGATACACTGAGACCGAGGGGCTCCCAGTTGGTCGTCCTCGACCCTGATCTTTGACTAATACCGGTTGTGGACATCCGCCCAAGTTACGACGGTATATTCAACCAAATTCTGCTTTAGCTGCTTCGAAGCTATCGAGCTCCATTCATTCAAACCTTGAGTGAAGTCCTGTACTGCCCAATCATTGTAGACTTGAGGTAATTCCATTATCTCTATTTGGAAGCAAGATACAAACTCCCTTAGCATCTCGTTTTCTATGTGTTTGATTTTGAAGACGTCAGATTTCCTCGTAGCAACCTTGATGGCACCGACATGTGCCTTTATAAAAGAGTCTGCCAGCATGGAAAACGAGTCTATTGAATTTGGGGGTAGGTTGTGGTACCACATCATGGCCCCCTTTGATAGTGTTTCTCCAAAACTTTTCAACAGGACGGATTCAATCTCGTCGTCCTTCAGGTCGTTTCCTTTCACAGCACAAGTGTAAGCAGTGATATTCTCATTGGGGTCCGAGGTTCGTTTGTACTTCGGGAGATCGGGCATTCTGAATTTCTTCCGGATGGGCTTTGGAGCAGCACTCGATGGGAATGGCTTTTGCACAAACTTATTTGAATCTACACCCTTCAGAATCAGGGGTGCGCCGGGGATCTGATCGACCCTCGAGTTGTAGGTCTCCACCTTTTTGTCGTTAGCTTCTATCTTCTTTTCGCACGATTCAATCCTCTTTGTGAGTTCCTCGAGCACCTTCATAATATCGGGGTCGGCTGCTGACCCGTTGTTGCTCGATCTCTCTGGTGCATGTTCAACTCAAGGAGCCGTTTCCGATGCTGCTGTGCTTGGAGTGTTTTGGTGTCTTTGTAGCTGAGCAATCGCCAATTGTTGTGCCTGTAACATTTCAAAAATGACGTGAAGTCTAACTTCCCTTTCCTCCCGGGCTGGAGTTTCTTGAGCTTCCTGTTGGTTTCCCCGGCGTATACTCTCTTCGGTATTGGAGCTTATACCGACATGTTGGGCATTGTGTGAGCCCACGTCCACGGGGATTGGCTCTAGTGTGTCCTCAGGGTTTTGCAGTGGTACACTAGTGCCTGAAACAATTACATCATTTTCTCCATGGTCCTCAGGACCATTGTTTTCATGTGCATTAACTAAGTTAGACATTTTTGACCTGAAATCAAAGATTCTTGGATAAGAAAAAGTGTGAAGGATGACTTTTGTTTTTCAGTAAACCAGCACAAAAACAATCACTATTATTTTTATCCCCACGGTGGGCGCCAAACTGTTTACCTTGAAAATGGTAATTACAATTATATTTGATTATGTGGTTCTAAAAATATGTCATTTATTTTAATACCAGTTGTTAGGCAATAGATGCTAAGCGTGAGTTGGAAAAATGAGATAATAGCTAAGGGCAATGATGTTATGCAAACCAAACAGTCTTGAGAGGAGGTCTCGAGATGGCCGGAATTGGGCCTCGGGGTCGAGATAATATGCTTGACCGGGGGCAATCGATGAAGGACTAACAGACGAACGGGCCTCGAGGAGACCCTCTGTATGATCAATAATGAGCAATAAATGAAGAACACCGAATGAAACACAATAAATGTAAGCAATAAATCAATGGAACAATAGTAGAAGATGTTTAAGTTAGAAAGGAGAGAATGTTATTGTTCTTGTATTGAATATCATGTGTGCAAAAAATGATAAGGGCCCCCTTTATATAGGAGGGGAATCCCAACATGGTACATGTATAATTATTACAAAGAAATATAGTTGGTACAACTATTTAATGGTCCGGTACGGACTTGTACTATTTTTGCAGGCGTTGTCAGCTTTGACCACGTGTTTTCGGGGAGTTTTCCGCCTTTCCTTGAGGGTCTTTGATTTTTATTTTGTATCGAGGTATATCGATCCCTAGAGGAGTGCACTTAGGGGCTGACCCTCGGATGGTGCTTTGATCCCGTCGAGACCATGTCGTAGAAACCTCAAAATCGGCCATTCCTGATTTTGACGGGATACACTATTGAAGTAGGATAACCTAACCTGAGGTACACCAACGAGAGAAACAACAACAATGACGACAACAGAAGGCAAAACCTTGACGAGATCGAAGAGCGAAGAGATATAGCGTACATAAGAATGGTCACACAAAAACAACAAGAAGAATGCTACTACAACAAAAAAGCCAAGGTACGGTTACTCAAGAACTGGGACTACGTTGTTACACCCCATAGTTTCGTACGTGAGAGTATGTCGTAAGTCAATTGATGTAAGCTCTGAATTGAGATCATCTTTGAAATTACATAAAGTAAGTTAATCATGTTAACTTGGAGGTTACAAATATTTAAGATCATGGACTGCAAGTACCAAGAGGGATGGAAAGCTTAGAAGTCAAACCAATTGAAGAAAATAAGTTTAATCGAAAGTTGACAAATTGGTAATGTTATAACATGTACTTTTGGGGTGAGACTAGGGTGATAAAAATGATAAGGAGGTTATATTATGAGTTATATTTGTCTTATGATATTCGTGTGTTATGTTTTGAAGTCAAGCAAGTTGTGGAACAAAAGTTGGCAAAGATCATCACAAGTTACATTCATAAATATGCTAAAAATTAGGTCAAATATAGTTGAGCATTTCTCCAAATGTACTTGGAATTACGAAATTATCCACATATCAAATTGACGACCTACAAGTCTAGTTTCTAACACATTAAACCGTTTGTAAATATGACATCGGAGTAGAGAGATATGTGCAATTTCGCGAGACTACACAGACTGCATAGATGACAAGTAGGTGTGTCACTTAAGCTTTTGAGCAACACATTTTGTGTGTTATATGAGGTATATATATACTTTTGAAAATTCAAAGAGGTGCTACCTTGGCACCCTAGCATTGGCCTTCTTCCGACGCTTATATCTTTTTATCTAGTCGTCGTATGAACGAACAGTTAAGAGCGTTAGAAACTAAATCCTTCTTTCGACGCTTATATCTTTTTATCTAATCGTTGTATGAACGAACAGTTAAGAACGTTAGAAACTAAATTCCAAGACCTTATATATATGTATATAGGGTTTTAAATCGTCTTTCTCTTCGTTTTCTTATAGAACACGACCAGAGAACCCCCCAAAAATTACCCTTAAGCTCTCTACAAGGGCTCCAAAGAAGATTAACATCCCGGGTACGAAATCAAGAAACGATAACATTAGAACGATCCCTACGACGTAAGTATCTCTATATCGCCTTTCTTTTTCTTTGTAGTTTGAGTTTTGGAGGGTACTTCATAGTTAATAAAATTCCTACTTTATGTATTTAAGCTTTTAAATGTCAAGGAAATTTGATAAATTTGTTTCCTGGTAGTTAGAACTCACGTAACGGTGATTGAAAGTCGTGAGTTCGATTTATTTCACTTTTAGTAGGCTGTTTTGTAGTCCACTCGTGTTAGCCTCTTATGCTGATGTTTTATGGAGTTTTGGAAAAGAAAAGGTGCTGAGAAACACCACATAATGATGGAATGATGGGCTGGTCGTTCGTCGTTACAATTTTAGGTTGGTGGATACTACTTTGGTTGTCGTTTTATGTATGAAGTGATTAGGGTGTGTGGGCCGTTTTGTGGTATATTGTGATGGAGAGAAGGTTGGAAATGATGCATACATGTTGTTATCGTTGTTTTTGGTATATAGTATTGGAGGAGGGCCTTGTTACAGGTGAGATGCTGCCCAAATTTATGCAAATGAGGTACTAGTTTAAGTTACAGACTTAGCCTTTACTCAACACTGATTTTGGATCTCCTTATGGTGTGGTAGATTGAGTTGAGTTGTTTGACGAATTTCTTGGAAGGTATTAAGGACTCAACAGAGTTAAGGTATGTTAAGGCTAAACCTTTTCTTCATTTTGGCATGATCCCGTAACTACATATATTTGATAACGAGGCATAAAAAGAAGTTCTTATTCCTGAATTTATGTACATTAGCCTAGTCTCATAAGCTACAGTATTCTCACTTATCGGAACTTTATATTCAGTCGAGTATTGTCTTCTTTCAGTCATAAGAGCAGAGAGTTTATATATATAAAGTATTACAATATTTTAACCACCACCGAGCTATAAGTGGTGGGCAGGCCCCTATTGGACAACCTCTAATCAGATGGTAAATTATATACAGAGCCTACTATGGCCTAACGCCTATGAGCGAGCCCAGAATGGCCGAGATACAGAGCCCAGTATGGCCGAGCGCCTATGAGCGAGCCTACTACGGCAGAGCAGTTACACATACCGAGTCTTATAGGGGCGGACAACTATTTTACTTATTACATTGAGAGAGACGAGTCAGTATTAGTAGGTAAGCATATCTTCAATTATATTTGACTCCCAGGTACTTTCAGTTATTATATACTCAGTTCAGTTTCAGCTTTCAGTTATTTTGTTGCCTTACATACTTGGTACATTATTTCGTACTGACGTCCCTTTACTGGAGATGCTGCATTTTATGCATGCAGGTCCTGATAGACAGTTGGATAGACCTTCCTAGTAGACAGTCAAACATCAGCTTGGTTGGTAAGCTCCACTTCCTCGGAGTTACCAGGTCTATACCTTG
>ML284208.1:1313-134228 GCA_005239495.1 Nicotiana undulata
ATTTCTAAAATTCACCAATGATGCCGAAACTATCCAAATCAACTCCGTTTGACCTGAAATTTTTCAGACAAGTCCAAAATGACATTACGAACTTGTTCCAAGTGTCGGAATTCCATTCCGACCCCGATGGCGTATTTTCCAATGCCGACTGGAATCGCCAAAAACTAACTTTCACCAATTCAAGCCTAATTCTACACCAGACATCACAAAATTATTCTGAACACACTCTTAAGTCCCAAACCACCTAACGAAGCTATCCGAGCCAAAAAATTCGCATTCCGAGGTCATTTACCAATAAGTCAACTCTTAGTTGACTTTTTCCCATTTTTAAGGCTATTTTTAAGGACTAAGTGCCTGAGTTCTCATTTAACCATTCCGATTTTAAGCCTATCAACTCTAACACATTAATAATAGAATAACCAATCTATAATAAGTCAATAACAACAATTAAAAATGCAGGTTTCGCGTAACGACATACCGGGTCGTTACAAGGATCACCAAACATAAATAATACTTCACAACCCTCTTAAGATAGGTGTTACTCATATTATTCAGCGGGTACAAACTATCATCTAAGAAGTTGAGATAGTTTGTAGAACTGCTAAGTGTAAAAAAAGAAGAATGAGGAGTAAAAGTAAAGGAATAAGCTGCTAAAATCGTGGCCATGATTACCTCGAGAACTAGAGAAAATATTGCTAAATCATGGAGTAACACATTTTCGGGGTATTAAATGTGAAGAGACGTGCGTCTTACCAAGGGTCTGAAACTTTTTAGAAGGGTTGAGAGAATTTCCCGCCAAGAAAGGAATCTTCACCAACTTTCGGTGGCACAAAATTATGCCACTGGAAAGCAGGGGGACTATTTGTATATGGTAAAATCGATTCACATTGAATACTGTAATGATAGAGTGGCACGTGGAACCAAGAACAGATAAAAGTAGATGCGAGTGAACCAAGAACGAGGATAACAACTTCCGTTAGAATCGGGTAGACCCAGATGGGAACATTGTTACGAGGGCAGACGAATATTTGTCACTGGATGTCATTCTATGAAAAATATCCTCAGTAATGAACACACGTCCGTTACAGAGACTTTTGACATTCATTACCTGCCGTTACATATTCATCAATGACCGCCATTATTGTCGTTTAAGAGGGGCTTGATAATAGGACATTATTCCCTAGGTATATCTATAAATAGTGACCATAACAACCATAGTATAGTAAGACATGAAATTCCTGACAAACTTATTCTACATATTATTCCAAGCTATATAATACTTTATTTTCAGTCCAACGATATTCTTATTGCTGCCTTCGGAAGCCTTGCTCCCGGAACCAAACTGTTTGCTATTTATCTCGGTTTCAACGCTAAGTCTTGCATTTTATTTAATTTGTTTATCGTTTTGGGATCAAATCATTTCGCTTTTCTATAAATCACACTATAAACTCAACTGTGCCATTTTACGGGTAAATATAAATAATTCACCTCTCGTTGGCCGTGGATTAATACTAGTCTCAGCTGTATAGATAAGCTGAGTGAAAATGAGATAAAAGAAAGAACAGGGAGTACTCTCTTAGGCCAACTTATTTTCAGGAACATGTGAATGTCGAATATCTCCATTCACAAAACTGGCAATAGACACTAAATACGTAAAAAAGAAATTACTAAACTGCGTCTATCTCTTTCTTCTAGCTAAACTTGTTGATGCATAATATATGATATTTTTCGCTCAGGCAATAATTTCATGTTTCATACAAGTCCTAAGTTTGATAGCCATCGAGTCCATTCCAATGGGTTGCACAATGTCACAACATTCTCTTCTATTACCAGCCTGTACAGAATAGAAACAAAATAAGAGTATGGCTAAGAATTCAAAAAACAGCTCAATTTCATTATCAACGATTCGTAAACTCCGATTCATAATTATGCAACGATCATAATAATGTCATATAGAATGTAATATACTGGAGTAATAAATAAGCGAAAAGTCAAATTTGAAATGCAAAGTTTGGGTCCAAAACGATATGTTATAAGCCCCACTTTGTATAATTAAGATTGGATTCGTTCAAATGAATTAAAAGCCAAATGTGTTTTGCACGATAAAGTAGCTAAAATCAACGTATAATTAAAAAACGTTGAGCAAATGCAGAAGAAACAGTTAAAACAAACACTAAGAACAACTCAAAAAATTGATTTAAAGTTAAATTTAACCTCCTGCTTTTATTTAGGATTCTATATTTGAACTTACCATGATGTCTTAGGATTTATTTTATCTAAAAGTATACTGAACTTATTCTACGAATACTCGTAATGTTTTACTTGTATGTTCTTCTTTTTTATTATACAATGATTATTGTTCCTCTTTTAATTTGATATAGAACATTTTTTTTTTTTTTTTTTATTCTATTCCAAAACGGCATCACCTTTTTTTATTCGAAAACTTCTTACTTTAGACTTTTCATTTTATCCTTAAAACTATATATATATTCGTACAATCATAAAACTGTAATCACATGCTTAAGACCACAACTATTACTAATATTATTTTTCTTTTTAGAATTTCATGCAGTCAAAGAGTAGCTGTCAAAAGAAAAGGGAATGAGTACATACTTACCCCTACATGAAGTTTATGCATGGGAGAAAAGACACGAATTTTTGAGACATCATCGGCAGAATGATTGCCGTTGGACCCACATGCCGGCATCGCCCTTGGAGTTCTTTTTATGTATCTCGTAACAATGTGGTTTAATCTTGTTCCCTCGACAGCATCAAAGAAGAGAACATGGGGAATTTCACAAGAATCATTAGTTAATTGTCTAACATTAAACATGTAAGGTGGCCTTGCTCCTTTCCTCCATTCGGAAAATGTCTCAAGAGGTCTTTCAAGAAAACTTGGAGAGTGAATTTTCTCATAGATATTAATGGAATAGCCCCATGACACTGAAAATGTCCAATTGTACTTCTTTAGGTAGCATGTGCTTTGCTGTAATAATCTGGATTGATCTACTCTTGCTGCTGTCATTAGATGGTTTACGGCGTCGTGATGGTTCATTAAAGGGAAGATTGGAGCTACTAAGTCAAGGTGATGGAGAGATAGGAATGGAGACTGGGGATGTGCTGATAAAAAACCAGATATGTCACGGCGCAGGTCAATCTGTGTGAAACAACCAAAGTAAATGTCAGGAATATAATTTCTTTTGAGTTTCAAGATGATGATGTAGAATCTGGTTAACTATGCAAAGTGTGTTTTGATAATAAGTGCTTACGTGTTATTAATTAGTTAGAGCAAGTGATATAACATTAAAAGATCATGCCACCTTATGGCGTAATTTTATTTTTAAAAGGTGATATGAAATTAAAAGTTAAGATAATGAGGAAAATTTCCGTCCACAAGTGAGGAGAATTATTTTCTCCCATCTGACTCAAACACTAGAAAATAACAATATCTTATTTGAAATATTTTCCTGAAAAAGACTTATGTCATATCAAACATACTATAAGAGAATAATATAAAGAGTTTGATTACAAACCTGATGAAACCCATTTTCTAGTGTAATGGTGACGCCTAAATCAGCAATACATGCTTGTAAAATGTGGTCACTGCCATATAGAAATGGATACCTCTTTATACATGTATCCATGTTCTTACCCACAGCTTGAGCTAAGGGATAACTTAAAGCATAACCAGCTCCACCAAACGCCATTTGAAACGACATACCAGAGTTACTGACAAGACACTCCGAATTCATCCCAACGTAATAGTACTTTCTGTGATCATACTTGGAAAGAACACCGACCAAATTGTCAACCAATAGCACAGTGTCATCGTCCGCCATAACATACCATCTCACTCCTGGACTGTGCTCCACATTGAATGTTTCCTCAACCACTCTCAACATTCTGATTGCAAATGGCATTCCGTGCTTGTGATAAGGCGCGTATCGGGAATTGTCATCGGATATTCTAAAAGGAGGAGAGGAAGAAGGCCAAGGTAGGTGCTCATTAGGGGTTCTATCCAAGAAAAGATATCCCCTTGTTATATTTGGTTTCCACCAAGAATGGATATACCATTTTTTGTTGCCCCATGTATTTGATGAGCCCGCAATTCCAAAAACTAAGTGGCTAATATTCGTAGGTGAAATGTGGGACGGTTTATTGTAGTAATATTGCTTTGACTTGATTCTTCTTTGGAAGAATAATAGGGATGATTGACAACATGGATGGTTGGACAAGAAAAAGTAAACTAGATATAGAATTAGGGTTACAAAGACCAGGGATTTGCATAAAATTCCATTCAGGTTGTTGGGCAAAGATTTTTGTTTAACTAGGATATATGCCTTAGCGGAATCAGTACTACTACTTTTCTCTAATGACATTCTTCCAATGCTAAAGAGCTAGTGAAGGTTTAAGCCAAAGTGGGGAAGAGCAGAATTATAGGTTTAGTAATCAAGTGAATTTCACATGTTAGGACCCATAATGAACGTTTAACTTGTTACAGGCTGGTGCATATATTTCATTCGTTATGTAATTGAATGGTAAACGTGATCAGTTTCCATTGATTAAGACTTCTTTTAATTGAAGTTTCTTACTTTTTGAGAGCTTCATTTTAACTAAAGCACCAAGAGCATGAACATGCAGCAACTAGTGCGTGGCAAAAAGAGCAATGTTTTCTTCTCGTGTGACATAAATCATACTTACATAGTGGTCACACCAAAAACTTTTAGCTGATATTCTTAATCACCAATTACATACAACAACAACCATCCAATCCTTAACGAAGCAGCACTCGAGTGTTTTCATGTTAGGTATTGTCATATTTTTCTTACCATATTTAGTTTTCCTATCTCTTGAAGGAAAGGAAAGGGAAACATATTTATCATTATTGGGTTTTCTTTCTTGTAGAATGAAATTATTAATCTCCCATATTTGGCTAGTCCTTTTTGTTGTAGGAAAAGGTTTGGAGTTCTATAAATTGAAGATTCGTCTTTCTCATTCCGTAGCATCCACAAAGTAGCCAATGGGGTTTGAGAGTTGTGTTTAGAGGGGAACTTTACGGGACAAGTGTTGTCGCGTCCTCGTTTTCTCGCGAAATAAGGTTTCGACATTTTGACAACTCCTTTTGAGAGAGTAGGGAAAAGGAATTGGTTGTTAGAGTCGCCACCTAACGGATTAAGGTGCGTAAGGGAACCTATAGCAAATAACTCAGATTATACCAGTTTGCATCACCTGAGATCAGGTAAGGGCTCAAATTACCTTGAGGGGAAGGTGTTAGGAACCTCTCGAGGTTCACAATGGTGGGTCCCGACCGAACATAAATTATGCGAATTAGTTTAAGAAAACGAATAAACTATTTAATAAGGAAGGGGGTCCTAACTTTTTATTCTATAGGATCACCAAGTGCAACATAAATAATACTTTGTAACTCCCCCAAGACGGGGGTGTAACTCATATTATTCAGCGGGCACAGACTATCATCTCCTGCTCCCTGATTACTATCTTTGAGTTTTTACCTAAGCACTCTAGTTGATTATAACTCGTGTCCTATGCGTGCACTACCCGTCCATTGTCTATGGTCCTGGAGGCATTGGGACCTCTATTTAGGATGGTTCTAGACTAAACTTAAGTTGCTCAAAATTGTAAAATACTAGGCGACAAGAAAAACAATTGGGACTTTTCAAAGTAAAGATATATATGGGCTCATATTAACCTCCACATATAAACAGCAAATGCACGCAACTAATCAATATGTTTTATTAGTCGTAGAATCTTATAGGCAGTATATCTATGTTGAACAGGCAAGCAGTCATATGTAGAATTAGTTTCTCAACGTGAATGTTAGGACCTACATGTATATTTGCCTACTGATTTTAACTCAGTGCAGTATTTGGGTGTCACGACCCAAATTTCCCTCCGTTGGGTACCGTGATGGCACCTAGTCTTAGGGACTAGGTAAGCCTAACAATTAACCACAATAACAATAATAAAAGAACTTCAACAATCTCGATAATATATATCTTGACTGAGTTTACATTTTCCCCAAAACCCGATAAATACAAGTCATAAGCTCTACGAAATCTTTCTACCGAATCTAAATACAAATGTCTAGAAATAATAAGTACAGTTGACATAAACAGGAAGGTGACTCCAAAGCCTGCGAACGCAGCAACAGGTTTACCTTGAGTCTCCTCATCAACGATCCACGCAGCTAATAACACCAATTACCTGGATCTGCACACAAAATGCGCAGAAGTGTAGTATGAGTACACCACAGCAGTGCCCAGTAAATATCAAGACTAATCTCGGTGAAGTAGTGACGAGGACTAGTCAAGACACCACTGGTCTAATAAGTGGACAGACATAAATGTAAAAATGACCGAAACATAATATCTATCTAAAGATTTTTCGCTATAATTAACGGTATGGTAGAATAATATGGAAGAAAATTCAGCGATTTCAATCGACGAACAGCATAATAGAAATACGCAAAGAGAATGGAAAGAATGCAAGCAAATTGTCGGGAATCACAGCCCAATAGAACACTAGCAACTCAACACTGCGTCAATTTATTCACATCATGCCTTAGCCAATAAACTCAATAAAACTGGTCAAACCTTCGAGTGAAAACCTTTGAATCATGTGTTTATTTCGAAAGCTTTAAAGATATAATCATTTCGGAATAGAGAAATTTCTTCTTTGAAATATACTTTCTCTGAATGTATATTTATATATTTTTATAAAGAGGAATCTTTAAAGCATAGTCCCTTCAAAATACGGGGTGTTCAAATATACTTTCTCAAATACAGCTCTTTCAAATATCATTTTGCTGCAAGGCAAATACTTTTCAAATATACTTTCAAAATATAAGTCCTTCAGACATAACTTTTTCTGGAGATAATTGCTTTTTAGCTATACATTTCAATATATATATATATATATATATATATATATATATATATATATATATATATATATATATGTTTCGATCTATCTTTCGATCCAAATCTCCTCAATGATAAAACCACCAGAACTCAGTCCATAACTCAAATTTGTCATGCAATGCAGTACAGGGGGGAAAGCTCCCAGAATCTCGTCCGTAGTCCCAATTTAAATGTGCGATGCAGTACAGGGGGAAAGCTCCCGGATCTCAGTCTGTTGTCCCAATTTAAATATGCGATGCAGTACAGGGGGAAAGCGCTTGGATCTCAGTCCGTAGTCTCAATTTAAATATGCAATGCAGTACAGGGGGAAAGCTCCCGGGTCTCAGTCCGTAGTCCCAATTTAAATATGCAATGCAGCCACTGAGGAAAACAACAAGCATGCGACAGAAACAACATACAGTGCCACAACATGCGCAAAAGCAACAAAGACAGAATGCAAGGTGCGATGAGCAAATCAATACAAGGACTTGAATCACAAGAATGGAAAAAAACTCACTCATAAGAAGTAGCCACTGAAAGGAATGCCAAGAACAAGGAGAAGCAACATAACGAGGGGAAAACAAGGCAAATGTAGCAATGATTCTATAAATTCAAGTTCACAACCAAAGAAACCGAATCATCCCGGCAAGGGAAGCAGCTATAACCAATCTCACCTAGACAATTAACTTCATAGAATAAACCCATCTTGAACCATGCTCAGTGATAGGCAACACCAAGGAAATACCATCAACATAGAAAATTATCTAGCTAAACCTAAGTAGCACTTAAGGGAAAATCATATAATTCACAATATACAACTCACGTGCATGCTTGACACCAACGTAAGGATATTCCAATTATTGATAAATAATTATAGGGCAAGTAATACTAATTCTAGTCAATTAGACAGTTTATGAAGTGAATATAGCATACTAATAAAGAAGGTAAAATACTCAGTTAAGTCAAGTACGATCGAATAGACAACGAAAGAAATCCAAAAGCAAATAATTCCAATTTAAGCAGGAAGAGATGAAATTAACCACCAAGGATTCAAATGTAACAATGATAATTCATTCACAGGTAGCAGAAGGACCTACGAATCCTAAAAGGGCAATCTATTAGTAAATAAGTCCGAGTACGCACTCCTCACCTCGCATACACGAACGACAATCAACAAAGAAGACTCAATCCTAGGGGTAGTTCTCCCACACAAGGTTAGGCAAGATACGTACCTCAAAGACGACAATCGGGTACTCAAAAGTAGACTTCTCGGGCGGAAAGGTCTCCGGATGACTCAAAATCAACTAAAATAACTTCAAAATTCATATAAAACGTATAAGGAATGATTACGAATAATAAAGTTTCAATTTTACTAATTTATAAAAATCGACCCAAAAATCGACCACCGGGCCCGCACCTCGGAACCCGACAAATTTTACAAATTCCGATTACCCATTCCGATACGAGTTCACCCATACTAAATTTATCAAATTCCGATGTCATTTGGTCTTTCAAATCATGAAATTTCCTCTTAGAAGTTTTCTTTCAAAACCCACATACCTTCAACCCAAAACACAAATTAAATGATAAAAACAAGAATTAATTCATGAAATATGATTAATTATAGTGGAAGAACACTTACCCATTTGATTTGTGTGAAAAACCCTCAAGGAATCTCCCAAACCGAGGTCTAGAAGTCAAAATATGTTTAAAAATGGTGAAACCTCGATTTTTGGAAACTTATATTCTGAACAAAACGTTCTATGCGATCGGTGACCAGTAAGTATCAAGACTAACTTCGATGATGTAGTGACGAGGACTAGTCAAGACACCCACTAGTCTAATGGACTTAATAAGTATACATATAGGAAAAACTGGAAAAACGATATACACATAAAGGCTACGCAATATAGCTAAGAATACAGTAAATTCGATAAGGAAGGAAAACAACATGTATCAGCGGGAAACATAAAATAGCACAAAAGGGTGAATAGAACACAAAAAAAATCTGGAATGTAAATATACAACACGGACGAGTAATAACTCAACAACTTCAACTACTTCTACATCAATTTTGTAGTCATCTCTACGAGGTTTCGAACCTCGGACAAATCACTATTCACGGGTCCCAATATTCGAACCCTAATACTTGGCGTCTTGTGCCCTCATTCAAGTAATAACAGCACGGACGACTCATGTGCCAATTGGGGTCATTTCCACACAATATGGTAAGTACAACAAGAGTATCTACACTTGAAAACAACAAAAAACCCTTAATTTCATAATAGCGCTTAACTGCGTGTATGCTTGTGCAGGTTTCCTAACATGATTCAACAACCAATAAGAATAAGGAAAGAAAAAGGGCAACACGGACATTGTTTACTCACAATTTACACACGAAACTCACATAGTAAGTGTTCCATTACACAATATCAACAACAATGAATGCCCTCAGGCCAACACAAATATCACAAACAATCCCTGACATAGCCCACCTTGTCTCGCCACGTGTGCATAAGTAAAGTATATGCCCACCTTGTTTCGCCACACGTGCATAATCATGTTCCCACCTTGTCTCTCCACATGCGCAACCCTCAATTTAATATCCCGCCTTATCACGCCACATGTGCAATATCAGTAGTAAACATGGCACGACAGAAACCTCGTGAAAATCCCCATATTAAAAATCGCACGACAGAAACCTCGTGCATCACACAACAAGTACAACAACAACAATGACAGTAATATAAGAAACGGTGAATACATCAACTCAGGAACCTACGACCACGGGAAAGGCAAAACTAGTTCACAAGTAATAAACACAATAAAGAATTCTAGGCATATTAAGAACAACTCAACAAGGAAGGAAATAACATGTAATAGTCGTACCTGAATACACAGGTTGACAACAAGAAACTATCAAACAACCCGATAACTCTATGTACGAGCAGGTCAACTAAGGTATAGTCTATCCGAACTTCCTTTAAGGTCGGCAGTCTCGAGGGTATTTCAACAATTCCATCTAAGGACGAACAACATGAAAATAATCATGACCTCAGCTAAGATCAAACAATTATAGGATGACAAGAAGATAATTACAATTAGAGATCAGATGTTAAGAAGACATAACATGGCACTAAAAGGAGTAAAATCTTCAGATAAGTCAATTAGGTGTCAAATAGGCAAATATGAGTAAATCCAAAGGTAAGAAATTCTACATTTAAGCAAGTAAGACGAAACTCGAAATTAGGAAATTCAATCATGCCAGGAAAAATTCATACTCAGCTAATATAAGGACCTAAGATTCCTAAAGGGGCCAATTTTCTACAAATAAGTCCGAGCATGCATACGTCACCTCACGTACACGGACTACAATCAACACTGAAGACTCTAATCCTAAGGGGTAATTCCCTCACACAAGGTTAGGCAATATACTTACGACAACATAGTACTCTAAAATTGACTTCTCGGGTGAAAAGGCCTCCAGATGTCTCAAATCCAACTAGAACAACTTCGAAACACACATAAAACCTATAAGGAACTATTCCGGATAATAAAGTTACGATCTTTACAAAAATCTAAAAATCGATCCACAAGTCGACCCTCGGGCCTGCACCTCGAAACCCGATAAATTTTATAAAATCCGAACACCCATTCAAAAATGAGTTCAACCATACAAAAATTAGCAAGTTCCAATACCATTTCGTCCCCCAAATCATGAAATTTTGATTTTTTGGGAATTTCTTAAAAAAAAAAACATTTTCCCAACTAAAAACACAATTTAAGTGATAAATAAAAAGACTAAATAATGGAATATATTGAATTATAGGTGAAGAAACCTATCAATTCAACCCGAAATGATGCCGAATTTTGCAAACAAGTCCCAATTGACATCCCGAAGCTACTCCAACTCTCGGAACCGCATTCCGACCCCGATATCCCAAAAAGTCAACTGTGGTCAAGCTTCTCCATTTCCCAAACTTCAAATTTTCCATCATAATCCAAAACTTTTTCTGAAGCCATTGACACAAAAGTCAAACCTCCGGTCAAATCCCACCGCTTAAGCTTCCAAAATTAAAATCCTTCTTCCAATTCTACTTCGAATCATTCGGTAACTAAATCTGACCATGCACGCAGGTCGATATACACAATGTGAAGTTTTTCAAGACCTTACGCTACCGAACAAAGCTTGAACTCTCAAAACGACCGGTCGGGTCGTTACAAGTTTAAGGTAGTAGCACATAAAAGGAGACAATGGTAAAGGACAGATTTTTAAACAGGCTTGATTTTAGAAAAACCATCATAACAGAGTTTAAAACACATAATATATAGGCAAAATTGCATTAGGAAGACAAATTGGCAAGGTTTTGCAAAGTTGTTCATGCTCAGGTGCATAGTACTCACTAAGTTAAAGTCTGAAAGGCCTAATTAGGATAGGTGTACATCGTAACATTAAGGACAACTTTGCTCAATCACAGATAATATTTAGGCATAGTATTAAGGCAAAAAGTCAAATAATAATATGGAGTCCAAATGAATGCAAGACATACTAAGAGACTAGTTATCAGGGCACGTGAGTGACAGAAAAGGGTTTAATAATAAAAGAAACTTTGTAAAGATTCGGGATAGTTTAACTGATGAACATACTAGTATTATCCTAAAGATGCTCATGACAAGTTCAAAACAACATACAGGAAACGAGTTAGAAGACATTAAGCCAATCCCTTAGAGGATTCATATTATTCAAAATAAACAGTCTCAGAACTAACAATATAAATTATAGAACTAAAGAAAATCACATAAACATGAAATTGGTAGAGTCATGCTCAGAATGGACTTTAAACATGCTGGGTCATAAACACAGGTCATAG
This sequence comes from Nicotiana undulata, assembly GCA_005239495.1. Taxonomy (NCBI): domain Eukaryota; kingdom Viridiplantae; phylum Streptophyta; class Magnoliopsida; order Solanales; family Solanaceae; genus Nicotiana; species Nicotiana undulata. The sequence continues at coordinate 13,105 of ML284208.1, forward strand.
GTGCATAAAAATAAAGTGAAAAAGGGATAGTCACTCACCAGTTAGGCAAGAAAACTAGAATAATACGACAAAGTTCGAGAGCCTAGAATATTTAGCCTTGGCTTTCACCGGCCAAGACCAGAAGTACAACGAGATAGCAAAGAGAATACAAAGTCAAAACCCAAAGGTTTAGTGAGAGTACACTGATTTGAGTCTGTCCTAAAGAGGAAAGGGGAGAGTTTCATAAAGTAACATAGTTCATACATAAAACTGGAAACACGGTAACTATCAAACACATAATCTGTTTACCTTGAAAATGGTAATTACAATTAAATCTGATTTTGTGGTTCTACAAATACGTGATTTATTTTAACATGAGTTGTTAAGCAATAGATGCTAAGTGTGAGTTAGGGAAGTGAGATAAGTGTAAAAGAAAATGGAGATATGCACACCAAACTGCCTTAGGTCAGGGTCTCGAGATGGCCGAGATGGGGCCTCGAAGTCGAGGTATAGCGTTAACAACGGGTGGTTGATGGAGGTCTAACAGTTATAAGGGCCCTGAAGAGGGCTCTTTATGATCAATTATAAGTAATAAATGAAGAACAATCGATGTAACATAATAAATGTAAGCAATAAATCAAAGTTGCAGCAATGGAGTGTATTAAAGTTAGAGAGCATAGAATGTTCTTGTTGTTGTATTGAATATCATGTATGTTACAAAATGACAAGGGCTCCTTTATATAGGAGGGGGAATTCAACATAGTACATATGCATTTATTACAAAGATATGCAACTGGTACAACTATTTAATGTCACGGTACGGACTCGTACTATTCTTGCAGACGTGGTCAACTCAAACCACGTGCCTTTTGGGAATTTCCCGCTTGTCCATGATAGCCACCAATTTGCACTGCCCCGATGTCGAGCATAGGGAACCCTCGTGATCGAACCTCGAGCTGTGCCTCAAGCCTTCTGAAGGCGGGCCGTGGAATGCCATAATAATCACAAAATTAGACTCTCCGATTTTAGCCGTATACAAATAGTCCCCGCGTTTCTTAGAGTGAAATAATAAGAAACGGTCTTGAACTATTGCCTCTTCAATACTTCTATCATGACGTCAGCCCCGTCAGAGCGTTAAATGACATGACTCAAAGGCTGCGCAGAGATCGCTGTCAGCACGATTATCAAGAAGCTCACGAACCATTTTTGGTTCGCCTTTTCCGCTTCTCAAACGTTGCCTAAATGGATTCTATAAATACCTCATTTGTTTGTCATTCATAATTTTACAATGTCTTCAAGTTTTTGGAACTAAGTTCATCATCTTCTGCATTTATCTTCCCCTTGTGCTTTCTCCTTCAGCTCCTTTCTTAGAAACTTTGTTATAGTTATGACAATAACTTCCAAAATGGTACCTCAAAAAGAGGGCACCACTTCTTCATCACGCTCGTCCAAGGGCAAAACAAAAACACCACCCAGTATTGAGCAATGTATACCTCGCCACTTCGATACAATATCTGACTTTACCATCGATAAACCTCCTTCTACACCGGGCCGATGTGAGACCATGTCCCAATATATTAGTGTAGTCACCGAGGTGGAGAGAGTAAAAATAGACTGCCGCTGGGGGGAGGCAGTACGAGTAGAAATCCCCAAAGCTGAGGAAAGCATAGTAACACACATAGCCTGCTTCCTCAGCGTATATACGTACCCTTTCACTCTAGGTCCCATGGATTCTTCTTCTCCAACGATAGATCCGGTGATTCTTGAGTTTTGCTGCCAGTACCGAGTGACACTCACTTAGATTTATCCTTCCTTCTTGAGCATTTTATATAAGCTGCGATATTTCTCCAATCGGATCGACGGAATGACCTTCACCCTAGACCATTTAATAAGATTGTATATCCCCCGTCTCTTCCGAGGGGGTTTAATCAAGCTACATCATCGATCTGCCAAGACATTCTATGCGAGCATCGATGAGGACAAAGACCGGGGATGGATGAGTCGGTTGTTAGAGTAAGAACTCGGACATCATCCCTGCTGATAGGATGCCATTCCTAGAGGAATAGAACATGAAGCGTAAGTATCGGTACATCGAGCACATTTTACTTCCCATCCTTATTCTTCCGAATTGATTTTCTTTTGAATATGCAGCCACCGTTTGGTTCCCCGGTGTGGTCCTGGACCTCCCGGGATGCATCAAACATCAAGACTCCGATTTTCCATATGGCAAGCATGTTTGGCGAGATTTGGCCAAGACACGGTGGCAGGTCAAGAACCACGGTAAGCCCTTCTCGCCATCGTTGTCGAATTTCATATAAGTATTCTTTGTAGAGGTAAGTTTGATATATCAGGCATGTGCGGGCCTCGGGGAAGACTTGTCGATGAACCGCCTCCTCCCGGTGAAAAAGAGGCTTTGAAGCCCGCCAAAGAAGAGAAAACAAAGAAGGAGACGTCAGCGGAGTCTCCAAAGGCAAAGAAAACCAAGACCCGAAAGCCTAAGACCGATGCAACGGTCTTGACTTTAGATGCTATTATAAGTCTTCGTGCCGCAGAAGAAGATGATGATCGCCCTTTGGTACAAAGGGTAAGACGGAGTGATGATGCTCCAAAAACTGTTGGGAAGAGGGCCGCCGCGTCGAAGGTGGCTGATGTGGACCAGCCTTGCGCCGATGAGACCCTTGACGAAGGCTTAGGCGCAGTCCCCAAGCCATTCCTCGGACATGGTACAATTCTTGTTGATGAGTTCGGAGGGCCTGATTCTGAAGCTTTTCAGGGTCGAGAAGAAGCCTCGATAGAAATTGATGTTGTGGGAGGCTTCGAGTCATGCCCCTCATTTTCCCCAGTAGAAATAAGGGATGCGCAGAACAGGGGCGCTGCTGATGTGGATATCTCTCGGGGAGAGGATGACACATTTAAAGATTATTTTGATGGCGTTGAGGAGGAGGTCGATCTCAATGCCTCTGTTGCTCTCGAGGAATCCGAGAGGCTTAAAAAGAAGGTGATCTTCTTGATATACTGTCTGTGCTTCAAATTTTTATTCTTGCTTATCTAACTTTCTTCCTTTGTGTTGTAAGTCAAGAAATTGCATGACCAAGCTTTCTCCAAGCTAAATGATGAGCTTACTTTCCGCGAGGAGGAGCTCGAGAAGATTACCTCGGAGCTGAATGAGTTGAGGGCTTCCTCTACCCGAAAGGAAGAGGAGCTGAATGAGCTTGGGACAAGTCTGGATGGGGTGCACCAGGAACGGACCAGCTTCACCGAGCAGGTAATATGGTACTCATGAGTTCATCTTCTATATTCTCATAAGTTGGTGCTCACTATCTTGATTCATCTTTGCATATCGAGCAAAAGAATGCCCTAGTGGGGCAACTTCAAGAAGAGGTTACATCCAAGGACACGGAGATCCTCGTGAAGAGGCAGAATGAGGTCGTGGCCTCAGAGAGAGACCTTTTGTGGGGAGAGTTAACCTCGACCCAGGATCTCCTTCGAAGTGCTCAGAAGGAAGCCACTGCATTATCTGCGGCCAAGTATGAGTTTGATGAGTATGTATCCTCGTATAAAAGAGATGTCGATGTCGCTAATGATTGAGGGAGGGAGATATTCGACAAGGCCGAGCTGAAACTGACTCGGGCCATTGCCCATGATCGTTCACAAGATAGGAGGAAGGCCCTAAAAGAATCAAGAGCCTAAGGTGCCGATCTCTGTGCTGAGATTGAGAAATCCAGGGCCTTAGAAGAAGAATCAGCACTTTCAACTTCTTCGGACGAGGGTTCTAGAATCAGACAGTAGTGAGGGCGAAGAGTAGACTCGCTTGTTGCTTTTGCTTTTTCTTTCCTTTCCTTTTGTGTATGGGCTCCTCGGAGGAGATTTGTAAAGATCCCCCTGTAAATACATTTTTTGGAATGCAAGGATTTCTTTGTTTCATGTCTCCAATTTTTGCCCTTCAGTGTTCAAGCAAAGTTAATCTTCGAATTTTAATTTCAGCTCTTTAGAGCCCATACTCGTGGAAACAAGGATCCTTGAGATCGGGCACCATCTCGAGGCTAGATTGATAACTCTTTTAGAGCTTATACTTGTAGTAATGGAGATCCTCGAGATCGGGAACCATCTCGAGGCTAGATCGATGTTGATAGCTCCTTAGAGCCCATAATTATTATGACAAAGATTCTCCAGATCGGGCACCATCTCGAGGCTAGATTGATATGGGGACCTTGATCCCTCGAACGCTGCATGACAGCATCATTCATATGACATAACTGTGAAGTGACTGAGGTGGTCCCGCTGGTACACTTCCCCAAAAGTGGTAATGGCACAGTCAGAATTAATTGGCCTTCAAAGTAGGCGAACAATCGTCTCTTGCTCTATATATGTATTTTCTTTCTTCATTTGAAGACTGTGCTACTTTGAGAAACTGTTTTTTATGGAGTTCCTCTCTCACCAATTATTCTACCATTTAAGTTTAAGGTTCTTCCTTTGAGTTTTCATCTCATTTTACTTTATTTACCATAGATGTGGCTGCCGTGCCTGAATCTGTCCACCAGCAAGAGGAAATTTCTGCCTCTGCTTATTGCCCGGTCGATGGTACACCGCTGGCGTTTGCTGAACAAACCTCGGACTACTTCATCTTGAGAAGGGACTTCACGTTAGAGAGACCTCCCAATGTTCGAGGCCATCGGGAGCATGCATCGAGGTTCATCCCATCAATATGAGAGAAACACCTCGAGGCAGTGAGGAGAGACTGCGGATGGGGAGAAGAGGTGGTACTGCAAGTACCTTCCTTGGAAAAGGACATCATGGCATATGTAGAGGGGGTTTTGAACGTACATTTGTACCCCTTTATGTTGGGTCCTCCTGACAGAGTCGTGCTTGAGTTTTGTAGAAGATATCGGGTTACCCTGGCATAGGTTCACCCGTCGTTATGGAGGATAGTGTTGATGGTAAGGTTCTTCGCGGAGAAATCCAGGCTCGGGTTCACCCTCATCCATCTTATTAGATTGTATCGGCCCATGCATTACCGAGGCCAGATCACTCTAAGACATCGATCCACCAGAACCTTCACTGCCAGCGATGAAGAAGATGGGGACCGAGGGTGGATGATTCGATTTGTCCGAGTGCGGACTGTCTTTATTATCCCAGTGGAGTTCTTGCCATTTCATGAGAAATGGAATTTCACACGTAAGTGGTACACTTGTGTTTTTATCATTTTGTTCATAGTGGAGGCGGACTGTGTAATAATGTCTTCTTTCCCTTCCTACAGCAACCCCATGGTTTTCATACGAGGTCCCCGACCTAGCGGATTGGACTCTGAAACTGGCGTCCTGCTCGACTTACGATGAGCGTAAGTGGCGAGATCTGTCGAAGGGTAGATGGGAGGCCAAACACCATGGTGAGTGTCATAAGATTCTTTCTTTTAGGGAAAAGTTTTCCTTTTTATTAACCTTTTACTGCAGGCATTGGAGAATTCTCTGAGATGATACCGTGCCCTCTTGGAGAGGAGGACGGGTCGTCTGCTTTTGGGCTGAAGAATGATAATAAACGGAAGGAAACGTTGGTGGGCGAGGACATTCAGAGTGAGGCAAGGTCTGCCCGGAGGCATAAAGAAGATGAAGCTGATCTTGTCAAACCTGAGGTCTCCAGCCTCGGGAGAGCAGTTCCTCCTTTTCCACCGTCTTCTTCCCCCGTCGAAGGTACTTCGAGGGATAAGGATATTCTGCCGCTACCTTATTCTCTCGTCGAAGGTACTTCGAGAGATAAGGACATTCTGCCGCTATCTTCTTCTCTTGTCGAAGGTACTTCGAGGGGTGTTCGAGGTCAGGGGCCGCCTCAAGGGAGCGGAGTCCCGAATGATTATGTCCCCTCTCAGGATGGTTCAATTGGGGCCAAAAAAGCCTGACCAAGAGATGCTCACTCAGCTTTCGAGGAGGCTCAGTGGTTCTATTCTTCGGTAAGCTTCGATGATATTTCTGGTTTTATTAGCTCTGTGTTTTCATTTTCTAACTGAAGCCTCTTTTTCATAGGCTTTTGACAAGATCAATTCTGAGTTGCTTCTCTGTGAGGCCCGGTTGCGGAAAGCCTTGTACGGGGAGAAATCCCTCAGGCTTCTATGTGATAAAAGAGCAAAGGAGTTGATACACCTTCGCTATGAAATGAATCGTATCCAGAGCTACAAAGGCCGCCTCGAGGGACAGGTAACCTTAGTTTTTAGGACATGCATATTTCTCCTCCTATCCTCAGAGATTAATATTCTCATATTTCAGTTGCAGAGAAAGACGTAGAACTTAAAACGCCACTGGGGAAAAGTTGGCAAGGCCATAATGAGGGCAATGAGATAAGGGCTCAGATAGATGCCCATGTTGCGGCCAAGAAGAATGCTTTGGCCAAGGCTTCCATCCTCGAGGTGCAATTTCGGAATGCTCGTGAAAATAGTTCGGTGCAGACGAGCAGGATTGTACGGATCGAGTCTGATCTTTTGAAGATGAAGGTCGAGGTCGTGGACACCTGGGCTGAAGCTGAAGAGATTCGAGCTAAGGCCGATAAGAAAGTGGTCGTTTATTTAAAAGACGCTGTCAATGCTCGGGCGGAGCTGAGGGGGGCTTCCGATCGGGAGAACAGAAGCAATGAATATGCCCGATGCAAATCCCGGAGGGAAACCCTCGAGGAGATCCATGCTAGGGGCTTCGATCTCTCGAAAGAGAGAGAGCATGCCAGGACGGATGAATACGACGCCAAATTCCTCGTGTCCGATTCGGAAGATAATGAGGAAGAGGCCGATAGAGTTGTAGTCCCCGAGGGGAAAGTAGTAGACTAGGCTTTCCTTTTCTTCTTTGTATAAGACTCCCCGTGGGAGCATTGTTAATCTATATTTGTAACCCACATATATATATATATATATATATATATATATATAACACTTTGATACTTCCAATCTGCTTGTATCTATCCTTCTTTTTTGTTTTGAATTTTGATTGTCGATAGCTAGTCCAATGAATTGGACTTTGAGGTGAAAACCCCCTTAAAATAATAGACCGGCTGCAATTTAATTGTTAGGGTGGCCCGTAGGATCTTATGCATTTGCCCATAGGCAGTGTAGGTTGGCCCGTAGGCTCATATGTATTGGCCCTTAGGCATTTTAGGTTGGCTCATAGGCTCATATGTATTTCCCTTAGGCGTTTTAGGTTGGCCCGTAGGCTCATATGTATTGGTCATTAGGAGTTTTAGGTTGGCCCGTAGGCTTATATGTATTGACCCTTAGGCGTTTTAGGTTAACTATTCAGGGCTCACTCCTCGAGTCGGATTTCGACTCGAGCTCATAGACCCTTAGGTTTTTAAATTGGCCCTGAGGCTCTTTAAGCTGGCACTCAGGCTCTTATGCATTAGGTCGGTACGACCTCTAATATGGCTATATTTTTCCCTCGTTAAAGACTTTTTGAAGTTTTTTGTGTTCATATGACTCTTCGACGTCTCGATAAGAACCTCGATTATGAGCCGTTATGTGACGATAAATGAGCACCTCGGGAGGTTTCACTCGACGGCTGAGTTTTCGAATCCCTTTTTATTGTTGGAGCTGATATGATCGAATCTCTTTTGCTTATGTCGAGGGTAGCCTGATTAACCGGTTCTTTTCGAAGTATTTGAAGGCTTGTGATTTTATGGAGATGGTCGGGCGTCCTCGAGTCACGTTAGTTTGGATGGAGCCTAATGACCGTCGTCATTGTGTTTTGCCGTAGCCTTTTGATTGTAGTCAATTTTTTTGGTCGTAGCCTTTTAGTCCCCGAGTGAGATAGCCTCGGCGTCTATATCAAGGGTATGCCTTTTTAGGGTTCTTACATGCTCGAATATATAGCCTTGACATTAAGATCGGGATTATGCCTTTTGTATGGTCTTACAAATTTGAACATGCCTTACTTGAGGTCTTACAGATTTTTTGTTTACTTAGTGCAAGTATAATTCATTCCTTACTTGAGGTCTTACGGTTTTGATATTGCCTCGTGGAGGTCTAATAGTTCATGCCTCGTGGAGGTCTTTCATTGTTGATGATGCCTCATGGAGGTCTTACGGGCTCGAAGTTGCCGGCCTTGAGGTCTTATGGACTCGAGTTTCTGATATCTCGATGGGGTGACAGTCGATGCCAGTCCTCGAGACATTGAAAGTTTTTGGCTCTGGAGCCGTTTCTTGTAAAAATAGCAAATTTCTTGCAAAGCGTTTTGGTGGTAAAAGATACTCCTTTGATTACTTGGTACATGTATACATAGTTTTCACCGTCGAGGACACGGCTCATTTGACTATTTGGCCCGATACATCATTTTCCTATCGAGACCCTCTTTGGCTTATTTTGATTTCTCCGATGAGGCGATCTTCCGGGGGATGCCCCCTAGTATTCGAGGTTGATTGAAGAGAAGCCTTGAATACTTGTTGAGTATTCCTTAGGTAGCATATGGATGTTGCCTCGTTAAAAACCTCATTGGTAAAACCCATTTGGGATAAAATCCGATTTAAGGGAAAAAGAGAGCAACGCATGCTTTAAAACCTAAGGTCTTTAAGCTGGAAGGTGCTTCGATTCTTCTAATCGAACACCTGCACATGTGTATGTGTAAATCGTAAGTAAAAAGGGAGACGGTTATACCTTAGTAGTGATGGCGTTTCAGCCTCGATATGCTTCAACTACTTGCTCCAAGGACGCAGTATAGTCCTATACACATTCATTCGGGTGTAGCTAAGAAGGTAGATTGTGACTGCTACTTGTCTGATTTCTTATCCTTTGTCTCCTTTGATGTGGAAGGTGTCGATGCCAGTGCCACGTCGTGCACTGCGAACATCTCTCTTGCTGGTTGCTGCTCCCCGTACACCATTTTTATTCCGTCCTTTGTTGAAAACTTCATCATTTGATGAAGGGTTGATGGTACTGCTCTCATGCAGTGTATCCATGGCCTTCCGAGCAAGGCACTGTACCTCATGTCCCCTTCAATGACATGAAACCTGGTATCTTAGATTGCACCGACCACGCTGACCGCGAGGATGATTTCTCCTTTTGTTGTATCGCTCGCCATGTTGAATCCGTTGAGGACTCGAGAGGCGGGCATGATCTGGTCGAGCAGTCCGAGATGCTCCACCACCCTGGACCTGATTATGTTGACTGAGCTACCTGGATCCACAAGCACACGTTTAATTTGTAACGTATTCACAAGAAAAGAAATTACCAATGCGTCGTTATGAGGCTGAGACAGGTTCTCGATGTCCTCTTCACTGAATGTGAGAGCATCCTCGGGTATGTAACCTCAAGTTTGCTTTTCCCTGGTGATGGATATTCTTGTTTGTTTGACAATGGGTTCCTAGGGAACGTCAGTTCCTCCCATGATCATGTGGATTACATGGTGTGGCTCTGCCGTTTCAATTTTCCTGTTCTTTTCTCTTTCCTGAAATTGATTTTTAGCTCGGTCGCTGAGGAACTCTCGGAGGTGCCCTTTGTTGATTAGTCGGGCTACTTCCTCTTGGAGTTTTCTGCAATCTTAAGTCCTATGACCGTATGTTCCGTGAAATTCGCACACGAGGTTATTGTTCCTTTGCGACAGGTCTGATAGTATGGGTTTGGACCACCTGGTTTCTTTGATATTTTCTATGGACGATACGATGTCCGAAACATCAATGTTTAAATTGTACTCAGATAATCGGGGCGTCTCTACCAGTCTGGTGTGTCTGTTGAAATCGACTCTGCTCACGAGTCCCCGAGGATTCTGACCTCGATATGCACTTCAATCGTTTCGAGGTATGTTGCGCCTTGGGCCGTTTCTTCGATCTTTAGTGTATGGTTGGTACCTTTCCTTGCTTGGCCTTCATTCCTTGGCCAGGATCCTACTAGGATATTCTGAGCCCGAGGGGGCTCCCAGTTGGTCGTCCTCGACTCTGATCTTTAATTGATACCAGTTGTGGACATCTGCCCAAGTGACGGTGGGATATTCAACCAAGTTTTGCTTCAGTTGCTTTGAAGCTATTGAACTTCGTTCGTTCAAGCCTTGGGTGAAGGCCTGCACTGCCGAGTCATCAGAGACCGGTGGTAACTCCATTCGCTCCATTTGAAAGCGAGATACAAATTCCCTTAGCATCTCGTTTTCTCTCTACTTGATTTTGAAGACGCCGGACTTCCTGTTGGCAACCTTGATAGCACCGACATCTGCCTTTATATAAGAGTTTGCTAGCATGGAAAATGAGTCTATTGATTGGGGGATAGGTTTTGATACCAAATCATGGCCCCCTTTGATAATGTATCTCCTAATTTTTTCAATAGGACATATTCAATCTCGTCCTCCTTCAAGTTGTTTCCTTTACAGCACAAGTGTAAGCAGTGATATGCTCGTTGGTTTCAGAGGTCCTGTTATACTTCGAGAGATTGGGCATCCTTAACTTCTTCGGGATGGGATTCGAAGCCGCATTTGATGAGAATGGACTTTGCACAAACTTTTTTGAATCTACACCCTTCAGAATTGGGGGTGCGCCCGGGATCTGATCTACCCTCGAGTTGTAGGTCTCCACCTTTTTGTCGTTAGCTTATATCTTCTTTTTTCCTGATTCAATCCTCTTCGTGACGTCCTTGAGCATCTTCATAATAGCGGGGTCAGCTGCTGATCCATTGTCGCTTGACCTCTACGGCGCTTGTTCGACTCGAAGAGCCGTTTCCGGTGCTGCTGTACTCGGATATTTTTGATGGCTTTGCAACTGAGCAATCGCCAACTGTTGTGCATGCACCATTTCAAAAATGATATGAAGGTTAAGCTTTGTTTCCTCCCGAGCTGGAGTTTTCTTAGCTTCCTGTGGGTTTCCTCGGCGTATAACCCCGTCAGTGTGGGAGATTATATCGACATGTTGGGCATTGCATGAGCCACATCCACGGGGATTGGTTCTAGTGCGTCCTCAGGGTTTCACAGTGGTACACCGGCGCCTGAAACAGCTACACCATTCCCTCCGTGGTCCTCAGAGCCGTTGTTTTCATGTGCATTTACTGAGTTAGATATTTTGACCTGAAATCAAAGATTCTTGGACAAGAAAAAGTGTAAAGAATAACTTGCCTTTTTTAGCAAACCGGCACTAAAACAATCACTATTATTTTTAGCCTCACGGTGGGCGCCAAATTGTTTACCTTGAAAATGTAATTGTAATTAAATTTGATTTTTTGGTTCTAAAAATACGTTATTTTTTTAATACTAGTTGTTAATCAATAGATGCTAAGTGTGAGTTAGGGGAGTGAGATAAGAGTAAAAGAATATGGAGATATGCAAACCAAACTGCCTTAGGTCGGGGTCTCGAGTTGGCCGAGATGGGGCCTCGAGGTCGAGGTATAACGTTAACTGCGGGTGGTCGATGAAAGTCTAACAGTTCTAAGGGCCATGATCAATGATGAGTAATAAATGAAGAACAATCGATGAAACACAATAAATGTAAGCAATAAATCAAAAGAGCAACAATGGAGTGTATTTAAGTTAGAGAGCAGAGAATGATCTTGTTGTTGTATTGAATATCATGTATGTTACAAAATGACAAGGGGTCCCTTTATATAGGCGGGGGAATCCCAACATAGTACACATGCATTTATTACAAAGATATGCAGCTGGTATAGCTATTTAATGTCACGGTATGGACTCGTACTATTCTTGCAGACCTGGTCAACTCTAACCACGTGCCTTTTCGGAATTTCCCGCGTGTCCATGATAGCCACCGATTTGCACGGCCCCAATGTCGAGCATAGGGAACCCTCAGATCGAACCTCGATCCTTCTGAAGGCGGGCCATGGAATGCCATAATAATCACAAAATCGGACGCTCCGATTTTAGCCGTATACATAGTCAATTAGAATCAATTTTTTAGGGCAAATACATAAACAAGGGAGTTCAATAAATTAACAGAGAATGAGAGAATATAATCATGCAAGTAACAATTATTATAAAGGGATACAACAGAGAATAAGGAAAATATCATACAATGATCGATTAAAATCAGATTTAGGGCAAAATAAAGTGAAAATAAAGAAACCACGGTAGGTTAAACAGAAATAAGGAAAATATCGGTCAAATATAAGAAAGGAAAGGGATTCAATCGGAAATTAGTAAAGAACAAGGGAAAATCTCAAACCCTAGTTGAGACTGATGCCTTGAATCGAACAAAAATACAAGGACAATTCAATATAACATGTATAGAGACGAAAGATTGTCCAGATCTTCATAGAATCAGAGTGAATCTACCCATTATTGAGGTAGTTCTTGCCAAAAATTGGCAAGAACTAAGTGATGCCAACAATATGTGTATAATGATAGAATGTTACAAAATAGGTTAGTAAATCATGGGTTAATTCCATGTTTGAGCTAAAATCGGAGAGGGTTAGGGTTACGTCGACTAGGGTTTGCAGAGGAAATGATGGTTCGAGAGAGAGTATAGAGGCGGCTGGCTGACCAAAAATGGTCTCTAGGGTTATGGGTGAGGATATAAGGAGAAGTGGGGAGAGTATTGTGAGCCGTTGATCATTTTTTATCAACAACTGGGATTAGCTCGGGTTCTGGACTAGGTTAAGAATTAAAGGGGGTTTGGATTTGGCTTAAAGGTTGGGCCAAGGGTATGGGTAGGTGTTTTAGGTCATTGGACTAGGGGGTTGGTAGTTTAGGTCCGAAATTAGTTATGAAATTAGGGCCAGATTTTAAATACCCAATTTTAACAAATAATAATTTATAAAAAATAATAAATAAATAATAAAAAATATCATTTGTGCATGAAAATAATTCAAAACAATTATTTATCATTATAAAATATAAAAAGTTATTTCTGCATAAATAAAGTAATCATAAGTATATAAGGGCTATTATTGCAAAATATACAATTTTAGCCTAAAAATGCAAATGTAATTATAATAAATGCATAAAGCATAATATGGATATAAATGGTGAAATTAGATGATAAAATCATCATAAAAATTATTTGTGATGCAATTAATGATTATTTATATAATAAAATGTGGGAATAAATTAATTTAAAATCTTTAAAAAATTATGGAAAATTAGGAAAAATACTTGATGATGCTCATGCACTATTTTGAAAGTATATTTATATGTATTTAAAATATATGAGGGAAAAATTGGGTATCAACAAGTGTTAGTGTGTCACGTGTGTTTGCCTCTTTGGGAGGTTGTTCTCTCGATATTTTGTGCTCTTTTTTTTATAGTGGATTGCTAATCTCTGCCATGGACATAGGTCTGTTAATCGAACCACGTTAAATGTTTGTGTCTCTTTTGGTAGATTTCTCTTTTGTTGTCTGATTTATCGTTGTTCAATTGTTGCTTAATCTATGTTCATTTGTTGTTCTGTGACTTGCGGGGGTGGTTTGTTTGGTTCTGGGGATGTTTCGAAATGGGTTGGGACACTTAGTCCCAAGGTTGGAAGCCTAATTGAAAGAGTTGACCGGATATTGACTAATGTGTAAATGATTCTGAAATAGAGTTTGATAGTTCTGATTGCTCTGTATAGTGATTTTGAACTTAGAAATGTGTCCTGGTATTGATTTGGAGGTCCCTAGATGATTTAGGCTTGAATTGGCGAAAGTTGGGAAAGTTGAAGTTTAGAGAATTGAGAAGTTTAACCGAGAGTTAGACATTGTGGTTACCGGGCTCGGATTTGTATTTGGGAAGTTGGAATAGGTCAGTTGTGTCATTTACGACTTATGTGCAAAATTTAGGGTTATTCAGAGTTGGTTTGATAGGGTTTGGCATCAGTTGTAGAAGTTGGGAATTCATTAGTTTCGATAGGCCTAAATTGGGGTGAGGTTCGTGTTTCTGATGTTATTTGATGTGATTTGAGGCATCGACTAAGTTCATATCATGTTTTAGGACTTGTTGATATGTTTGGTTGAGGTCCAGGGGGCCTTAGGTGGAATTCAGATGGTTAACAGATTGGAATTGGGACTTAGAAAATTGTTTAGGAGTTCAGGTCTGGTGGAATCACACATGCGAAGGATTTGGTCGCAGGTGAGAGACCGGAGAAGAGTGTTTGGCTTCGCAGATGCGTATTTTTTTTAGGATGAGGGGATGCGCAGGTTCGAGGTCTTAGTCGCACCTGCGAGATCACCGATATAGGAAGTGGGGCGCAGGTGCGATGTGGGAGTGTGCAACAGTCTTCGCAGAATCGGAGAGAAGGTCGTTGGTGCGACTCTGCAGAAGCGACGGAAGGGGGCAGCAGAGTTATTTTTGCACATGCCGAGTCGTAGAAGCGGTTAATTGAATTGCAGGTGCGAGATGACTGGCAAGACTCATAAGGTTGAGGGTTTGAGTTATTTTCTCATTTTTGGACTTTGCAATCTTGGTTGGAGGCGATTCTTGAGAGGGGTTTTACGAGATTTCCAAAGGTAAGCCACTTTTGGTCTTCTTATATCCATTAATATTAAATACCCATTGAATTTTTCGCCTAGCTTATGTGTTTTAAGGTGTAATTTGGATTGGAGAGTAATATTTGGGGGTTTGAATGAAGATTTGATGTCGGAATTGGGTAATTTTGGTATGGTTGGACTCGTTATTGAATGGGTGTTTGAATTTTGTTAATTTTGTCGAATTCCAAGATGTGGGCCAGATGTTGACTTTTGAGTTGACTTTTTGACTTTTATTAAAGAACTTAGCTTTATCATATGGAATTGATTCCTATAGCTTGCGAGGATGGTATAAAGTTGTTTGTGGCTAGATTCCATTCGTTTGGAGGCTGATCCGCGAGGCAAGTGCTTGTTTGAGTAGAGATTTGTACGATTTGAGGTATGTAACCGAGGGTATGAATCCTCGAAATACGTGTTATATGGTTGGTGTTGAGGTGACACGCATGCTAGGTGACAGGCGTGTGGGCGTGCACCGTGGTAATTGTGACCCGATCGATTATGTGGTATTGTGTAGTTCATCAAACCTTGTTTCTAATCATGTGATCCCTATGTGTTTGAGTACTTAAGTTGCAATCCATGGTAAAAATCTTGTTTAGGCTACATGATCATCCTGTTGAGACGCGCTGGGAGTCATTTCTGTTGTTGAATTATTTGCTTTAATGGCAACTTTGTACTATGTCACATCCGTCATTTGCATATCATATCTTAGTCTTTGTTAATATTTATTATTGTATCATATATCATTGTTTGGACTGACTGGCAAAAATTTTGTGCGCCCGAGAGACTGGAGACATTGATGACTGAGCCAAGGCTTGAGAGTCATAGTGTGAGAGAGGTTGCGGATTGGGTTGCACGCCGCAGTAGGCCTTCTTAGCTATATAGATATTATTATTATATGGATCGGGCTGCACGACGCAGTAGGCCTTATATGCTTTGTTATTATGGGATCGGGCTGCATGCCGCAACAGACCTTCTTGGCTTTATATATATTATTATTATATGGATCGGTATGCACGCTGCAACAAGCCAGATTGGCTTTATATTAGCGCCCAGGGCAGGAGTCTAAAATACTAGCACTGAGCGTAGGTCGCGTATAATGCTTAGTAATTGAGTATGATAGAATGGAGACAGTCAGATTGAGTACTCAGAGAGTGTGAGTACGTGAGGTTATCATGGTGATGCATTACATGTGACATGCACATTTGACATAGATGTTGCGATGTAATATTCCTTATATCAGTTATACTTGACATATTATATCTGTGTTGAGCCTAAATTGTTAAACTTGAAAGTATGTCTACATTTATGTATTGTGTATAAATTGTTAATGAGTTTTCTCTGTGATATTATTGTCATTATTCCTGTCATATCTGTGTTGCTATAAATTTTGATATGGAATGTAATTATCTTAGCTCGCCACTGCTTTCAGCCAAAGGTTATTATTGTTCTTAATTGAGTGCATTGGATCGGTTGTACTCATACAACACTCTGCACTTTGTGTACAGATCCAGGTACTTCTGGGTACAATGGTTGCTAGCTTTGGAGCTTTATCTGTTAGGAGATTATTTAGGTAGATGCCTTGCCGTCCGTAGACCTTAACTCTCCTTCTTTTTCAGCTTATTTGTACTGTTCTATCTTTCTAGACAGTGTTTTAACAATTAGACTATGCTGTCATTTAGATGCTCATGCACTCATTGACACCCGGATTTTGTGGGATTTTCTATTGATTCACGGTATTTTCTTATCAGTTGTGTTATGAGATTTTTTACTATTAAGATTATTTCATTATGTTTTCAGTTTAAAGATGAATGGCTATTTGTGATTGTTGACTTGCCTAGTATTGCGATAGGCGCCATCACGATGTATTGGATTTTGGGCCGTGACACCTAAGAGAAGGTATTTTCCACTTATCCAATTAAAATTTATATCTAGGAATCATTACAAAAGAGGAGAATTTAAAACCACTGTCCTGACTAGTAGCTAACTTAGCTGAAATATCTGCGACTTGATTTGCCTCTCTGCACTGTGGGATATCTACATAACATGGACTATATCATCAATGATCTTCTTGAGCTTTAGGTTTGAAGTAATTCTTTCTTCAAGCATTTACATATCAGCATCGAAACCATTTCAAGAATGAGCTGATTGTAACCTTGGCATTTAGCACCAATGTTAGGAATCAATGCTTCTGCAACATTATTGTTGTCGCAACTAAATGGATAAGAGATGAAGCTCTCTATTATTGTCTTTATTACCCTAATACATGATTTCCTCTTCTTAATCATATAACTACCATCAGTGGTTATCTTTGACCATCCATATGTAGGCTTCTTCCATTTAACGGTAATACATGTTTGAATTGGAGTCAACTTCTCAACCTCCTCACAAATATATCTCCAAGCCTTTTTCAAGTCCCAAATAGGACATTTGGTTGAAAAATTACTTTAAGAGTCCGCCGGATTTGATTAATTATCATGTTGTTGTTAAATTATTTCTAGTTCCCATATTTACAGACATTGGTGGTACTACCAGCCCAGCCGGTTCAAGTTTCTCAAGCCAGGTGGGTCTCCCTATGAGTATTGAGGAGAAGAAGAGACTAGAGTTGTTTGGGAAGCTCAAGCCTCCATCATTCAATGGGGTTGTGTTAGAGGATTCTCAGGATTTCATAGCTCGATGCCAGCGGATTATTCACATGGCGGGTGTTCAAACTAGTGGAGTCTCATTTACTATTTTTCAGCTGTCAGGGGAAGCTTTCAGATGGTGGGAGGCCTGTGAGCGGAGCAGGCCAGCCGATGCTGCACCACATACGTGGCACAAGTTCTCCGTTCTATTCTTGGAGAATCTTGTACTACCGACCCGCAAGGAAGAGGTTCATAGGCAGTTCGAGCAGTTGTGATAGGAGAGTATGTCCGTGACCCAGTATGAGATGAGATTCTAAGAGTTGACTCGTCACGCGATCTTGTTGGTTACCACAGAGAGAGAGAGGATTAGGAGGTTCATTGATGGCCTCAACTATGGACTACGTTTTGTTATGACTCGGGAGATTTCTTTAGATGTCTTGTCAAGTTCATTATGGTGCATCATCTAGCCATGGTTCATACAGTACTCGTCCGGGTCAATCATCTCTCACTGCCCTTGATAAGTAGGGATTTTAACTTATTAATTTCTCTCTGTTACTTATGTTTTAGGCTAAAAATGCGTGAAGCTATTCCCAAAAACTAATGTAATATGCTTACTTGCAGAAATTATTCAAAATGGGCCAAAGGAATCATAATCAACTCATAATGGAGTCAAAACTTGAACAAAAACCAAGACTGGGCCAAGAGATCTGAAACGCGGACCGCAAAAATATTGTGCGGCTGCGATCAGAACTACGGGGTCCGCGATAGAGAGATTCAGAGAAGGTGATTTTTGGGCTAACTAACGAGCGTGGGCCGTACCATAAAGGTGCAGCCACGAAAGTATTTGTGCGGCCACGATTGGAATTACGCGGACCGCGATGACTGATGTTCAGATAGCTTACAATTTCAGCAAAAACGAGAAATGCGTCCAGCGTCAGAATTATGTGGCCGTGGAAGTCCCTTATACTACCGCGATTGAAATTGTGCGGTCTACGAAACTCAACTCAACCTAGATCCAGATGTGAAGAAAGCGGACCGCGATCAGAATTATGCGGCCGCGAAAGATAGTGGGCGTCCGCGCTCAAGATTATGCGGCTGCACAACCTCCGCATGGGTATTTTTGTCCGAAAAATTTCTGTTTAGTATAAATAGAACTTTTTGTCATTTTTAGGTGATGTTATGTAGTAGAGGAGATCCTGAGATGGCTGAAACTTCTGTTATGGGAAATTTGTACTAGATTCGTCTTTTTAACACTAGATTTTCATTCCTTAATCATATATTATGGTTTTATCTTCTTTTCATCTTTAATTTCTGTTATTTCCATGAGTAGCTAGACCAATATCTAGGGTTGTGACCCAACCCTAGTGTGGGTATTTAATGAGTGTTGAATTTTAGGGCTTGAATGTGTATGGGTTAGTGATATTTAGCATAGTTCTTGCTAGAACTATAGAATTAGTGGTTGCAAACACTGATTCATGCTTTTATGATTTAGTTTCTACTTGAGAAAGAGGAACTAAGTCTAGGAAAACTAGGCTAACAAGGAATTGGGGTGAACTCAAGAAATTGATAGCCCCAATTAAAGGGTTAAACCTAGAGATAGTAATACCCGACTTGAGCTAATATCACTTGAACTTCATGAATACCCATTTGGACTTGAGAAAAATTACTCAAACTACCGAGAGGTATAGAGTGAGTACCCGAGTGTGATATCTATATTACGACCCCAATTAATCAAGCTTGCCCTACATTCTTGCTACCTGTTAGATATCCACCTAGGTAGAAGTCACTACCCTAGTCTCTTTAAAAACTTGAAAAACAACAGAAACAATATTGTACTTAGTTTCAATCATTGCATACAATAGATTAAATTTAGAAGTAGAATCAAAACCCAAATGTGTGGAAGTGTAACTAAGAGCAAAACCCGCATCTAGATTTATATATAAACCTAATTCCAAACAAATTAACTCCTTGTGGATTCGATCCCGACCTAGTTGGGTAAAACATCATCGACCACCCTCACTACTCAATAGTAGTGTTGGCTTGGTCCTGATCAATTTTTGGCACCGTTGCCGGGGAGTTTGACGGTCTTAGCTATATATCTAAGTAGTTGTGTGTTTTTTTTCTTTCCTTCCGTTTTTCTAATTTTGTGTGTCAATTGCTTTTAGGTACCAAATGGCTCATTACGAGGCCCTCAGACATATTCCTCAGGGGGAGGAGGTAGATGAAAATGAAGTGGATGAGGTTCATTTTGAACCTCAAGTACAAAGAAGAGGTTTTCCGCCTCATGACAACATTCCAAACCCTCCCCCACCTCCTCCAAGGGCAGCACACCGGGTGTTGCCCAACGAAGGCTATGGAATCGTAATAGTCTCGCCCTGGATTCGGGTGGGCAACTTTCAAATAACCAATGTCATGCTTACTTTTTTGGAACAAAGGGGTTTCTTCAGCGGAGCTTCACATCAAAATGCCTATAAGCATCTCAAAGGCTTTGTTGACACGTGCTGGGGGAGCAAGAAGATGAATGTATCTGAGGACGCTTTGAGGTTAAGGATTTTCCCTTTATCACTTAGAGGGAAAGCTTTGGATTGGATTGAGAGGCTACCCAACTAGTGGTGGCAAATGGGCGGGTTGAATCGGATTTGGGCAGGTTGAAAATAGGTTCAACAAAAACGGGTTGGATTCCACCCTGTCCATATTAATATGGGTAAAATACGGGTTGGGTAAAATATGGGTTGGGTAAAAAGTGGGCACAACCCATTTTATCCATTTTACATGACACAAGGAGCTGATGGCATAAAAGTATGAGCTTTAAGACTAACTGTTGTTTTCAGCACTGCTAGTAACAATATTAGGAGCACTTATTAATATATTTGTGTAAAAAGAAATTTAGCATAACTCAATACAAGCAATCATTTATAAATTCATTAATGCTACTTCAAAAAGCGGCTCTGCCAATTCTCAAGCTAATGTCTTCCCAACAAGAAGTAGTACAACAACCACTTCTTCCACCATTTTTGTATCATTCAACAAAAAATAACTCAATAATATTGCAGATGAAGTGATTAAGTATATACATAATGTTGCAGATTAAAATAATTGATACATAATGTTGCAGAAACATAATAAACCACAAAGACTAGTAAAAAAAACCAAGAACACGGATTTTCCATTTCATCATCTTTCCAATTCGACAAATCCCCAAACTGATCACTCTCTACTCTCAATGCGAACCAAGTTTATCAAGATACGGCTGAAGGTCTACCGCAATTTCATCCTCCTCGCTATCTGATTTGTTGCAATCTTGCAAAGACAAATAAGAAAAGGTAAAATTAATTTATTGAAATACTATTATAGAAGAACAAAACAAAAAAAAAATATACATAGAATGATTTACCTTCTTGCCCGCAAAGCCAATCTCTAGTACACAACTTCGCCTCCGCGTTTGCAGGTAAAATAGAGCTTTGAAACTTCCCAATAATGCGACCTTCAATGCCAAAGGTAGATTCCGAGGCTACGGTGGTAATATGTATACTCAAGACATCTCGTGCCATCAATGAGAGTTCTGGGAACCATAGTCTATTTTCCTTCCAAAAGGCAAGTACATCCAAATTTGGATTTGCTTTACGGTCAAGATTAGTCTCCTCCAAGTACAAATCTAATTGTGTTTTATCTCTACCAGACTCCAACTGGTTCTCAAACATGTCAAACTCCTCAAGCTCATCTCTTGCTTCATTGGTATCTCTACCATAAACATGCTCCCCCGATAAGGAAATTAAGGTCGAAGGTACCAAGTATTCTTTGAACAATAATTGCAAATGATCTTCAACAACTTTTACCTTTGCATCAGCAGTCAGTTGATCAATTTTGGAGAAGCAAAATTTCACAAACTTCATTTTGTATCGGGGATCAAGGACAATGGTAAGTGATAAGATCTTACTGTAAGACCTCCAATATTTTTTAAACTTCCTTAACATTAATGTAGCCATCTCATTCATAATTGGGTTACTACCATCTCTTTCTTCCTCTAACAACATTTGAATTTTCCACACATTAGGCAGATACAAATTAGCAGTTGGATATTTGCTTCCAGAAAACAATGTAGTGATGTCCTAAAATGACTACAAAAACTTAGCAATAGTCTCTACGTTTTCCCATTCCTCATCAGAGAGACCATATTTAAAATTAGTATCAACTAACTTATATTGAATATAAGCTTGATGGTAGAGGAGAGCACTTTCAAGCATTTGATAAGTAGAATTCCAACGAATAGTCATATCTTGGCGAAACTTCTTTGAACACGGTAGCCCAAGATTCTTAATGCATTCCACGAGCTTCAAAATTCTTCCTTCCGAATGTTTTATATGCTTAACACCTTCTATGATTTTTACAGTAGAGTCATAAGTTTTTCCCAAACCTGCCTTCACGATTAAATTCAAGATATGGTTCCCACAACGAATATGAAAGAACTTTCCATCACAAACTAGTGAGCGTCTCAAAGATAAATGTTCCTTTAAAATATCAACCGCACCCCTATTGCAACTAGCATTATCCAAAGTAAGAGTAAAGATCTTCTTTTCAATATCCCATTCCTTAATAAACTCAATTAGTAAGGTACCTAAAACTGAACCTGAATGTGGAGGGGGCACATGACGGAAAATCAACACTCTCTTTTGTAAAATCCAATTCAAATCAACATAATGAGCGGTTAAGCACATATATCCATTTGATGCTACAGAAGTCCACATGTCTAAAGTTAAACACACTCTACTAGGCAGCGCTGCAAGCTCATTCTTTAAAAATTCTTTTTCCCTAGCATACATTTTCAAAATATCAGACTTGGCGGTATTTCTTGAAATAGTTTTCACCGTTGGATTTAAATACAAATGGATATCCATGTTTCCTTAATGCTCGGCAAAGTTGAAAGGATAATTATGCTTCGGAAAGAATTGCCACAGATAATTTCTCACGATAAATTGCTTGATCAATTGGCTCACCCCTACGCTCTTGTCTATTATTTATGTGTGAATCAATATGCCGCTTCAAATTTGAAGTTCCAGATCTAGAGTCTACCACATAGATCATCTTACAGACTTTACATTACGCTTTGCCTCTATCGCCATTGCTAGCAAGCGGCAATTTTTGAAAAGTATTCCGAATAACGGAAGTGTTTTTTTTAAATCGTTTAGTTGGGATTGAAGAACTAATCTCTGACTCCTCAATTGCCTCCTCATGAACTTCTATAGACATCTCCGCCTAACATAGGAAGTTTCAAATACAAGCCTAGCATATTTAGTATTTGAACATAAAACATAATGATACAAAATATTAAGCAAACGGCAAACCAAAAAAGGCTAGAAACATCTCAAAATAGAAGATTAAGCATAAATTTATGGAAAAGGGCTAGAAAAAGTTTTTTGCAATCCCTAAGATTTGAAAACAAAAATGCTAAAATTATTATACATGAATCAAAGTAGAAAATTAGTTAAATCTCTATTCAATAAATCCTCTGTAAACCATAACCTTATAAAATTATTAAAAAAATTAACTTTTTCTTTT
This sequence comes from Nicotiana undulata, assembly GCA_005239495.1. Classification (NCBI taxonomy): domain Eukaryota; kingdom Viridiplantae; phylum Streptophyta; class Magnoliopsida; order Solanales; family Solanaceae; genus Nicotiana; species Nicotiana undulata. Next base: position 35,656 of record ML284208.1, read on the forward strand.
TAGAGTTAGTCACAAACCCTAACAATCTAGCCCTAAATTTCAAAAAAGAAGGGAAAAGATGAAAAAGAGGGAAGATGAGGAAGAAAGGTTTCAGATGAGGAGAAGTTACCATTGAGAGGATTTGCCCGTGGAAGAAGAGAAGAAGTTGATGCTTGAAAATCGCGATTCGCGAGTTTGAAATTTGAAGAAAGGCTTCTGAGTTGTGAGAGTTTGGAAAATCATGTTTAGCTTAACCCATATAGACAACCCGTATATTACCCAGTTTTTTACCCACAAATACCCATATTTTTATGGTTAAATATGGGTTGAAGCCCAAATATAACCCACTTAATATATCACTTACCCAGCCCACCAAAATATGGGCGGACTGGGCGGGCTATCAATATATGGGCCTATTTTGCCACCACTATACCCAACCATTCCATACACATTTGGGATGAGTTGGCCGAGAAGGTCGTAGCAAAGTTCTTTTCTCCGGGACATATGGCGACATTGAGAGATGAAATCCTTACTTTTAAGCAAGAGCCAAATGAACTGTTACATGAGATTTGGGAGAGGCACCAGAAAATGGCCAAAGAATGCCCCAACACCGATATGACTGAGGCAATGATCCAACAAACCTTTTATAGGGGGATAAACACAACTAACCAGTGTGTGGTGAAGCAACTCGAAGGGGGTAACTTCATGAACACGCCATACTCCGAAGCATGTGAAATATTAGATGAGATGGCGGATACCTCTTCAACTTGGCAAAGTAGAGCCAACGTTCCTCAGGGTGACCCTAATGTTATCCATCTTCACAAGGAATATCATGATCATGGAAACTCCATAGTAGAGTTGACAAACACCATGAATCAGTTCCAAGTCTCAGCTTCAGTAGGTTCAGGGGCCAAAACAAGTGAATGCCATCGAAGGAATGAACGTGATGGCTAACAATAGGAGACAAAGAGGTCAACAAGTTCAACGCAATCCGGATCAATTTGAGCCAAGTGGTAGTGATTACAATAAAGATGACTCTTATGATGATCAAGTGAAGAGGTTTTATATGCCAATAATTACCAAGGTCAACGGAGCAATGCTCCAAATAAAAAATAGTGGAGATCATAGGGAAACAAACAAAATTGGGGCAACCATGGACAACAAGGAAATTGGAATAGTGGAATTAACAAAAATCCAAACAATTGTGCGAATCAAGGAAATAACCAAGGCAATTGGGGTGGAAAAAATAATAGTAATTGAGGAGGCAATGGAAATCAAGGGGGTTGGAACAACAATAATAAAGGAAACCGACGGTCGGTCTTTCAAAGGCCCCAAATGTATCAACAACCCAACAACCTGCCTCCATATCCGTCACAAGGGCCAAGTTCTTCCAACAATGAGATGGGACGGATAGAAAACATGTTAAAAAAATGATGGAAAGAAATGCCGACTCCGATGCCAAATAGCCTCCCGCAACACTTCTATCCGCAACTTGGAAGTCCAAATGGGTCAAATTTCTCAAGCCTTGATTACTCTCTCTAAGGGTCACTACCAAGTGATACGGTAGTAAACCCGAAGGGTGGGAACAATACGGGCCATGTTATGGCGGTGAATACAAGAAATGGAAGAGGTGGAGTTGCTAGTACCTCAAATCCAAGAAATATTGTGAATGATGATGTGTTGGTGCAAGATGATGATGAGCCAAGCAATGACGTTCAAGTAAATGATGAGAATATGAATGATGAAGTGAGGATAGACATTGATGACAACGTGGAGGAGACAGAAAATGATGTGCACCCGTATAGGGAACATGTAATACACATACCGAATCCGATAATGCCCAAAGCCAAGGCTCCTTTGCCAAGGCCTCTTCCACCATATCATCAAAGGCTCGCAAAGCAAAACAATGAGAACAAATTCAAGAAATTCATTGATATGATGAAAAGTTTGTCCATAAATGTGCCTTTGGTTGAAGCTCTATAACAAATGTCGGGATATGCCAAGTTTATGAAAGACATGGTAACAAAGAAGAGATCAATGAACTATGAAATGAAAAAAATGACACATCAAGTGAGTTCCATTGTGCCTTCCATGGCTCCAATGTTAGAAGATCCTGGTGCCTTAACAATTCCATGCACTATTGGTAGTGCCAATTTCGCCAAAGCTTTATGTTATTTGGGGGCAAACATTAATTTGATGCCCTATTATGTGTTCAATAGATGGGGGATTGGGCAACCAAGACCTATTTCAATGAGGTTGAAAATGGCGAACCGGACAATGAAGTGGCCATTGTGGATAATTGATGATGTTCTAATTTGGGTCGGCAAGTTCATACTTCCCGTAGATTTTGTGATACTTGACTGTGAAGTTGACTACGAGGTGCCTATCATATTGGGGAGATCTTTACTAGCTACAGGGAAGGCCTTAGTTTATGTGGAAGCTGGGGAGCTCACTTCCGGGTGGGCGATGAAAAAGTTGTATTCCATGTGTGCAAGTCAATGAGGCAGCCAAATAGCAACGAAGTGTGTTCGTTTGTGGATCTTATGACTGAGTTGATTGTTGATGGCACAAGTGCTATGATTAATGTTGAAGACACTTTGGAAGTTGTGTTGTTGAATCAAGATAAGGATGAGAAGGAAGGCTTGGTAGAATGTGTCAATGCCTTAAGGAATGGGATCTTACACATATGGGCCCCGAAAACTTTCCTTGGACCTTGAGAACCGGAAGACTCCACCAACAAAGCCCTCAATCGAGGAGCCACCCACATTGGAGTTGAAGCCCTTGCCTTCACACCTCAGATATGAGTTCTTAGGCCCTCGTTCCACATTACCTGTTATTCTTTCCTCGTGCTTAACTAACGTGCAAGTAGATTCCACCCTTGCAGTGATTCAAAGGAGGAAGAAGGAAATAGGTCTGACATTGGTGTATATTCGGGGTATAGTCATCGCGTTTTGCATGCACAAATTCATATTGGAGAAGTATTCCAAACCCTCTGTGGAACATCAAAGGAGGTTGAATGAGGCCATGCAAGAGGTAGTCAAGAAAGATATCATCAAGTGGCTAGATGCAGGGGTTGTGTACGCCATTTCTGATAGTTCATGGACTTCGCCGGTACAATGTGTCCCAAAGAAGGGGGACATGACTGTGATCACAAATGATAGAAATGAATTGATTCCCATAATAAATTTCACCGGTTGGAGGGTATGCATGGATTAGAGAAAGCTCAACAATGTGACTCGGAAGACCATTTTCTGTTGCCATTTCTTGATCAAATGTTGGATAGGCTTGTCGGACGTGCTTAGTATTTATTTTTGGATGGGTATTCCGGATATAACTAGATTCTTATTGCACCTGAAAACCAAGAGAAAACCACCTTCACTTGCTTGTATGGCACATTTGCATTCTCGAGGATGTTGTTTGGTTTGTGTAATGCACATGCTACTTTTCAGCGTTGCATGATGGCAATATTTAAGGATATGGTGTAGGACTTCCTAGAGGTGTTCATAGATAATTTCTCTATTGTAGGAGATTCCTTTGAAGAGTGTTTGGATAATCTTGATTAAGTGTTGGCCCGATGTGAAGAGACCAACTTAGTGCTTAATTGTGAGAAGTGCCACTTTATGGTCGAGGAGGGCATTGTCCTCGGCCATAAGATCTCCATGAATGGTATTGAAGTGGACAAAGCAAAAATTGAAGTGATATCAAAACTCCCTCCTCCTACTTCCGTCAAGTGAGTGAGGAGCTTTCTAGGTCACGCGGGATTTTACCGTAGGTTCATCAAGGATTTCTCAAAAGTGGTGAACCCCTTGTGAAAGTTGTTGGAAAAAGATGTCAAGTTTGTGTTCAATTATGATTTCATGAAATATTTTGAGCTACTCAAGAATAGTTTGACTACCACTCCCATCATTACCTCACCCATTTGGAGCTTACAATTTGAGCTCATATGCGATGCTAGCGACGTGGCGGTAGGAGCGGTATTGGGGAAAAGAATCAACAAGATATTTCATCCGGTCGATTACGCAAGTAAGACTATGAACGACGCCCAAGTCAACTAGACAGTGACTGAGAAATAACTCTTAGCCATTGTCCTCGCCATGGAAAAGTTCTGCCCGTACCTCATGGGTACCAAAGTGATTGTGCATACCCTTCATGCGACACTTCGTTATTTGATGAGAAAAAAAGATTCTAAGGCTAGTTTGATGATGTGGGTTCTTCTTCTACAAGAGTTTGATCTTGAAATCATATACCGCAAAGGGAGTGAGAATCAAGTGGTGGGCCACTTGTCCCAGTTGGAAGAGGGGGGGGAGGCCCCATGATGGCCTCGAGATCAATGATTCATTTCCGGATGAACAAATCCTTTCCATGTCTTTGACCGGGATGCCTTGGTTAGCCGATGTGGCCAACTTTCTTATTACCGGCATTGTCCCGAATGATTTCTCTTCAAACCAAAGGAAGAAGCTCAAAATGGACTGCTTGGAGTATTTATAGGGACGAGCCATAGTATTTCAAAATTTGAACTAGTGGTGTTATCCGGAGATGTGTTCAGGAAGAAGAGCAATTGAGTATTATTGAAGCTTGCCATTCCTCTCCCTATGGTGGTCACCATAGTGGGGCGAGAACTGCTACAAAAGTTCTAAGCTATGGATTCTATTATCCTACCTTGTACAATGACGCTAGCAAGCTCGTTAGGTGTTGTGATGATTGCCAAAGAGCCGGTGGGATTTCCAAGAAGAATGAGATGCCTCTCACCACCGTCCTTAAGATTGATATTTTTGACGTGTGGGGCATTGACTTTATGGACCATTTGTGAGTTCATGTGGGAAAACTTATATTCTTGTTGATGTGGATTATGTTTCCAAATGGGTTGAAGTTGTGGATTTTCCCAACAATGAGGCACGGAGTGTGGTGGCTTTCTTGAAGAAAATCATATTCACAAGGTTCGGCACCCCAAGGGCTATAATTGGTGATGGGGGTTCTCATTATTTTAGAACAAAGCCTTTGACACTTTACTTTCCAAGTATGTTGTCACTCATATGCTGTCAACCCCCTATCACCCCCAGGAAAGTGGATAGATTGAGGTCTCCAACATGGAGATCAAGAGAATTCTATCCAAGACTGTCAATGCATACCGGACTGATTGCTCAAGGAAACTTGATGATGCTTTATGGGCCTATAGAACAACTTACAAGGCTCAAATTGGTATGTCTCCATATTGGTTGGTATTTGGGAAATCATGTCATCTCCCGGTGGAATTAGAGCATAAGGGCATGTCGGCGTTGAACAAATGAACCTTGAATGAGATGTAGCTGCCAATCTCCGGGTAGAGAAACTAAATGAACTTGATGGGTTCCGGTTCCATGCTTACTCCAAATCGTCCTTGTATAAGGAAAAAAATGAAGTGCCTACATGATAAGTATATCTGGAACAAATAATTCAAAGAAGGTGACTTGGTTCTTCTATTCATCTCTCGGTTACAGATGTTTTTGGGAAAGCTCATGTCAAAGTTGAGTGGTCCTTTTGAAGTGGCACATGTGACTCCTTCTGGTGATTTAGATTTGAAAAACAGAATGGTGAGATCTTTAGAGTCAATGAGCACCGAGTGAAGCACTACCTTGGAAAGATTGATGATGTCCACGATGTGGCATTGATCCATTTCAAATGAGTGATGGTAACAAGCGTCGTGCCACGACGTTAAATCAGGTGCTACTTAGGAGGCAACCCATGTGTTTTTCTTTCTTCTGATTTTCTTCTTATATTAGGCATTATTTTGGACTAATTGGTTGTGAAGTGTGCGTAGGAATGGGTTGTGCAGTGTAGGAAATTGACCAGGAAAACTTTGGCTAAGTGGTGAAATTTCGCGGACCGGGCCCAAAATTACACGGACCACACAAGCACTTCGTGGAAGCATAATTCTGTGCGCGGTCGCGCAGTCTCCTCTACCACGAGAACGCACCATTGTCTGCAACACACATGTAGTGAAAGTCAGTTAGAATTGGGGTTCAACATGAGTTAAAGCATTATAGATGAAATGAAAGACAGTGCTTCTAAGAACACGACAGCGCAGACCGCACAAAAGTGAGTGCAGATGCGAAGAGCCCAGGCTCAGACTACTAGTTCTCTGAAGTTCATCAACCGCGGACCGCACAAAAATGAGTGTGGCCGCGAAATACCCATCGCGGACCGCACTAAAATGAGTGCGACCATATAAACAAATTATTAAGTCTTTGAAGTTAAAAACCGCGGGCCGCACTAAATTGAGCGCGGCTGCGAAATCTAAGCAACTCTCAGTGCCTTAAAACTAGGGTATTTTGGACCGCACAATTTTGTACGCGGCCGCATACCCTATCGAGGACCGCACAAAAGTGTGTGCGGCCACGAAGTTCAAATTAGTTCGGCACTGATGAACACTTGCTACTAGGCTTTTCAGTAATTGTACAATATTTATGTCAATTAAGCATGCAAAGCTACTAACCCCATCCCCCATATGTTTCTAAGCATTGATTAAGCATCATTTAGCATTTTTGGCATGAACCTAACCCTAACTAAAGAAGAAAACTAAAACAAAGATAAAAGAAAAGAAAAAGCTAAAATCAAATCATTGAAATGAACATACCAGTAGTGAAAAATGGTAGGAAATCTACACTTGATGAGAATGGGATAAGATTGAAAGCAAGGAGTGAACAGTGCTCTAGGTTTGTTTGAGAAGTCAGAGTTCATAAAGTGTGAGTAGTTCTCAAAAGGCATATTTATACTCTGACCCCCACTGACCCCATCGACTTACCTGAGTGCAGCTGCAAAATTTTGTCACGGTCCGCGCTCTTTACCTTTTTGTAGTTCATCCTCTGATTTATGGGTGCGGTCCGTGAAATTTTGAACGTGGCTGCAAACTCTTAAGGAATTTTGACAGGCCAACTGCAAATAGTTGGCAATTTACACCACCCTGTTGTGCGACAGCGCACATAATTGTGCGGTACGCATAATTTTGGGTGCAGTCCGCAAAATTTCACCACTTAGACAAATTTTTCCTTATCAATTTCCTACACTGCACAACCAATTCCGACACACTACAAAACCAGTTAGTCCAAAATAATATCCAATCTAAGAAGAAAATCAGAAGAAAGAAAAGCACATGGGTTGCCTCCCAATAAGTGCATGATTTAATGTCGCGGCACGACGCATGTTACCATCATTTATTTGAAATGGATCAATGCCACAACGTGGCCATCATCAATCTTGCCAAGGTAGTGCTTCACCCGGTGCCCATTGACTCTAAATATCTCACCATTCTTGTTTTTCAAATCTAAATCACCAAAAGGAGTCACGTGTACCACTTGAAAAGGACGACTCCACTTTGACTTGAGCTTTCCTAGAAACATCCATAACCGATAGTTGAATAGAAGAACCAAGTCGCCTTCTTTGAATTATTTATTCTAGATATACTTATCATGTAGGTACTTTATTTTGTCCATATACAAGGACGAACTGGAGTAGGCATGGAACCGGAACTCATCAAGTTCATTTTGTTGCTCTACCCGGAGATTAGTAGCTACATCCCATTCAAGGATCAATTTCTTCATCGCCCACATGGACTTCTGCTCTAATTTCACTGGGAGATGACATTATTTCCCAAATACCAACCAGTACGGAGAACATACCAATTGGAGTCTTGTAAGTGGTTCTATAGGCCCATAAAGCATCGTCAAATTTCCTTGACCAATCAGCCCGGTTTGCATTGACAATCTTTGATAGAATGCTCTTGATCTCTGTGTTGGAGACCTTAACCTGTCCACTTGACTGGGGGTGATAGGGGGTTGACACCTTATGAGTGACACCATACTGGGAGAGTAAAGTGTCAAAGGCTTTGTTGCAAAAATGAGAACCCCTCATCACTAATGATAGCCCTTGGGGTACCGAACCTTGTGAATATGTTTTTCTTCAAGAAAGCCACCACACTCCGTGCCCCATCCTTGGGAAAAGCCACAACTTCAACTCATTTGGAAATTTAATCCACAGCAACAAGAATATAAGTATAAGTGTTCTCACATGAACTCACAAATGGTCCCATAAATTCGATGTCCCATACGTCGAAAATATCAAATGGTGGTGAGAGGCATCTCATTTTTCTTGGACAACCCACCGGCTCTTTGGCAATCATCACAATGCCTAACGAGCTCGCTTGCGTCTTTGTACAAGGTAGGCCAATAGAATCCACAACTTAGCACCTTTGTAGCAGTTCTCGCCCCACCATGGTCACCACCATAGGGTGAGGAATGGAAAGCTTCAATAATACTCAATTGCTCTTCTTTCGAAAGACATCTGCGGATAACACCATCAGTGAACATTTTGAAAAGATATGGATCGTCCAAATAATAATCCAAGCAGTCCCGTTTGAGCTTCTTTCTTTGATTTGAAGATAACGTATTCTGGACAATATGGTCACAAGAAAGTTGGCCAAGTCGGCAAACCAAGGCATCCTGTCAAATACATGGAAATGAGTTGTTCATATTTAGCCTAACCTTCTGCCTGTCTCATATGTGTGGAACCTGGTCTTTTTCGGTTCCAGCCTCTCCCTCGAATACATAGGGTAGGTAGGGCTGGGTGAAAAATGGTTCCCTCTTGCCAATAAACTTTCCCCGGCCTTCGATTAACCTTACTCATAAAGGGTCTTACGGTCGGGAGAACTACCTAACTAAAGAAAAATAGTGTTCTTTCTAAGAGTAGGCGTGGAGAGCTTTTTGCGTTTCTTGCTAGAACTATAGATTTAGTGGTTGCAAACACTGATTCATGCATTTATGACTTAGTCTCTACTTGAGAAAGATGGACTAAAGAGTCACGGGGGAAAACCTTAAAAAACCGCTCTCTAGCTTTAGCTCTCTCTGGCAAATTTTCTTTAAGCTTTTGGCAGCCATGGCTGCTGTGATCTCTCCCCAGCCTTTGGCTGTGGGAGAGACAAATCAAGACACTATTGAATCACTAACAAACTCCAAGCAAAAACAGTCTTATGCAGCGCAGCTTCAACCAAAACAATCTGTCGCATCCAAAGTCGAGTTGTTTCCTGTTGCAGTCGTGCATGGAGAACCAACGATCGAGTTCACCATGGATGAGGTTAATGAATTTACAAGAGAAGAAGGACTGCATCAGGCAGTCGTGGTGATGTTTTCATATGGAAAACTAGAATTACAAGAAATCAGAAAAAACATTACGGCACAGTTTGATATTCAAGGTCGATGTAATATAGGACTACTGGAATATAGGCATCTTCTGGTTTGTTTTGACCTATATAACGATTATGTTAAATTCTTTTCAAGGACGACTAGATATATGAGATCTAAAGGAGATGATTTCTTCTTTAGAACATTTCCATGGACGCTAGGATTAAATCCGAAGGAAGAAACGTCCATGGCAGTCGTGTGGATCTCATTGCCATGTTTGCCTCCTAATTTTTTTTGCTAAGAGGTTGCTGCTATCTATCGCATCTGCTGTGGGTAAATCACTTGCTATGGATAAGGCAACACATGAGAGAACTCGACCTAGTGCTGCTAGAGTTAAGGTCATACTTGATCTTATGGACAAACATCAAAAAAAAGTTAAAATTGTTATGATGGACAAATTTACAGGAAAATCTATCGTGCATGATCAAGTAGTTGTATATGACAACCTTCTAAGTTATTGTACGTACTGCAAACATCAAGGCCACGAGGAAAAAGCGTGTCGAGTAATGAAGAGACAAGCTGAAGAGGAGGTTCTTGCACAAGATACACCAACTGGTGGTAATATGCCTAATAGTGAGGTGAGTAAGATTGAACAACTTCAAGGAGATTCTAGGGATTATTTAAATGCAAAAAGAGCTGAACAAAGAGGTAAAGATGGTGCACCAACAGATGGAAATCTGATAGGGGAAACAGAAAAAAATAAACTGGTCGTGCAGCAGAGGTTACAGAATGAAGGAGGAAAAGAAATTGCTAATGAGAGCAATGCTAATCTGCTGATTCGAGCAACATATGGTAATGTTGTAGGTGATAGTAGAATGCTCAATAAACTCCCTCCGGAATCTATGCGTGATGTTCCTTCTAGACAACCTTTAGAAAGGATTTTTTATGCAGTAAATCCAGTAGTAGCAGGTTATGATAAATTGAAACGTTCTACTGGTGTTGTATAGGCTAAGGAGGAGGGGATTCTGGATACTAATGATGCAACTGCTATGTCAACTGATGGAAGCCAAAATATTGGTTCTAATAGACCTAATGAACCTGTACAAATTGGTAATACAAAGGAGATTAATGCAGATGGGGATCGAGGTCAAAAGACTGGGCAACTTGCAGCAAGAGTGGACACCCACAATGGTAAGTCCCAGGCTTTTAGAGGAAAAACAGGAATAAATAAAGATGAGATTTTGGAAGATAAGGCTGGACATGTAAGGTCTGATATTAAGGGTGAGGATGTGAACAAAAAAGGAGAAGTTTGGAATGTGGTAACCTCCAGAAAATCTCCTACAAAGAAAGGGGTATCACCAAAGTTTCAGAACCAAGGTGCAACTGAACAGGGCACTCTGTTTCAGCAGGCTGGTGAGGACCAATCTTTAGGCAATAAAGTGACTGGGCAAAAGGATGTAGTTATTGATGTTAACTCTGGTAATTCAGTTGGTGAAGGGAATGGAAATAATACAAACACAATAGAGGGGGTTTGGAACGTGTTTTCAGCAAGGAAATCACCTACGAAGCAGGTGGTGTCACACAGTCAAAATTCAGGAAGTGTTCGACCAAACGCTGCTAATTTTTTGACTAGCCCAAATAATTTCGATGTTCTTGCTGCAGCTGAGGATCTTGCAGGTGATACAATAGGTGGTGGAGATAATGTAATCTCCAATGAATTAGTTCCAATGATCAGTAATGCAATAAGAGACCAAGGCAGTGTTGATTTAGCGCAGAAATTGGTTGTTCGACGAAGTGACTTTAAGACCAAATTGGAAACTGAACTAACGGGCATCCAAGCTCATAGTTCCAATGCACCTGTGTTGCATTTCTCCAGTCCAAAAATTGAACAAATCATCAAAGATGCCCAGAAAGAAATTATGATGAATCCTACTATAGGGAATAACAACGATATTATATAAGCTAACGTGATGGGGATGGCTATCAAATCTAGGCTTTGGGGTGACCAACATGAGGAGGATGATGACGAGGATTGGGGTGATGGTTTTGCTGGATATTCTTCTGAAGAAACTGATCAAGAGGCTAGTTTGGACAGTGCAGGTGAGGGGACTGAAGTCCTAGCAATGCCACAACCTGATGGAGAAACAACAGTGAGTCCCAAGAGCAAATTAAACATCCATGCTCCTGTGTTTATTCCTAGAAACTCACCTACAGAAAATCGAATCAAGCGGAAACAAGTCCTAAAATGCAGCGTGGGTCAGCTACTAGTCCTACTGGTGAAACGTTAACGTTGAGAACTGGGAAGCATCAAAGTGTTCCAAGCATTCCAATGCTGGAGGCAGTGCATCGGCAGTTAAATCCAATCAAGTTAGACAGTCCAGCTGGTGGTCGAGCAGCAACACTAATGGCAACATCTGGGCAGAAACAAATTGTCACAACAACTCCAGTTATTTCAATAGAGGAGAGGAAGCTCTTGGATACAATGGTAAGCTCACAACCAGTTAAATCTTCAAACATTACTGCTTTAAGCTCTGGTCGAGAAAGTAAGAGCAGGAAAAAAGTACAAAGAATAGTACCACAACCAAACAAGGCAGCATTGGTTGGGAAACAGGATGGAAATGCTTTGGTAACTCAAGAATTTATTCAAGACGTGCCAAATTCGGTGATTGTGGGCAAAGATATATATGAAGTGGGAGAAGAAGATGAACTTAGAAGTACATATCGAGAAGAGGCAGCAAGAAAAAGGGATCTATCACCTATGCATAACGGCAAAAGAAAAAAGACACATACAAGAGAAAAAAGTTGGGACGGCAGGGTGAGCGAAGATGCAAACATAAGGCGACTCCCGATGAGAGTTTCCAAACAAAAACAGGTTTATCCATCTACGTCAACAAAGTCCACCCGTTCAAAGAAGAAAGCATGAAATTTGAAGACATTTTGAAAAGGGTAGAGGAGGAAGACAAGTGTCTACAAGTTGAACACTTCACAAAATTAGATATGAAAGACCAACACTGCCACTTTTACATTTTTATATTTTACCATCACATTAATATAGTATTATGTAATATCATCACAGAGTATGTTATAAACTCTGTGATGATTATAGAATATTTAGTGCTTTCAAGTTCTTATTTTTTACATGCTTGCTAGTATATGAGGGTTTTTATGCCTCGATAGGATTAGTAAGGTAAGGTTTAGCCTAGTTTGTGTTGCTTTAGTCCCATGCCTTTTGGAAATATATCCACGTGGATATGAGAGCCCTCGTGACACTTTGCCGGCAGCTACGCCATGATTCCTCTATATGAGGCTGCCATATAGAGCATTGTGAGGTGCAGAGGAGTAATTATATAGCCAAGGCATGAGCAACACTACTGGTGCTATTGTCCCCCTTATTTGTATTGTTCCTATGTGGTTCTTTTCCTTTTTTTATTATTAATAAAACTAGCCCTAGGCTCCTCGCCTAGTGGATTTGCTTTAACAAAAAGATGGACTAAGTCTAGGAAAACTAGGCTAACAAGAAATTCGGGTGAACGCAAGAAATTGATAGCTCCAATTAAAGGGTTAAACCTAGAGATAGTAATACCCAACTTGAGCTAATATCCCTTGAATTGCATGGACACCCATTTGGACTTGAGAAAGCCAAATTGGGTAAAATCACTCAAACTACCGAGAGGTATAGAGTGAGTACCCTGGTGTGATAGCTATATTACGACCTCAATTAATCAAGCTTGCCCTAGATTATTGCTACCCGTTAAATATTCACCTACGTATAAGTCACTAACCTAGTCTCTTTAAATACTTGACAAACAACAACACAAATATTGTACTTAGTTTTAATCATTGCATACAATAGAGTAAATTTAGAAGTAGAGTCAAAACCGAAATGTGTTGAAGTGTAATAAAGAGAAAAACACGCATCTAGACTTAGATATAAACCTAATTCCAAACAAATTAACTCTCTGTGGATTCGATACCGACCTAGTTAGTTAAACCTGCATCGACCACCCTCGCTACTCAATAGTAGTGTAGGCTTGGACCCGATCAGCCCTCCCAGCTAAGAGGTCATCTCGTGCTCCATTAGTTGAGGGTTCATCATTGACAGGTTCTTTTAGTAGCTATTCTGGTTCTCGGGGTCCAATTCAGTCTCCACCACCATTGACGGATCGAAGTTGCTACTAGTGTGGGAGTTTGGACATATAAGGAGGTATTGTCCCCGTCTCTTGGGATGTCCAATTTAGTAGAGGGGTTAGGTTATGACTTTTGCACCAGTTACTTTACCACCCGCCCAGCCAGCTCAGGGTTGGGCTCAGGAAGCTAGAGGTCGACCTAGAGGGGGGGGGGGTCGATTAGGTGGCGGTCAGGATCGATTCTATGCTTTCCTTGCCAGGACAGAGTCTGTTTCTTTAGACACAGTGATCACAATTTTCGTTTCAGTATGCCACATGGATGCTTCTCTATTATTGTCACGCCCCGAACTTGGGGGAGGGGGGAGAGACCGCCCCCCGATGCCTCACTTATCCTTGCGTACCAACTTACGAACTAAGGGATTCTGAACATATAATGTCATACTTTGGCCATGGGCCACATTGCAAGAAAATTGCGAATGCTGACTAAATATCAATACAATGTTGGGCCGACAAGGCCGTCCTAAATACTATAGCTGGAAAACCAACAAAATGTAACTGATAGGATATGTCTACAAGCCTCTACCGATCGATATACTATGATCAGAACAAGGCCCCGACCTACTCATAACATATATACATATATACAAAGATGTACATAAAAATCTAGACCTGACAACTCTGAAGGGCATGGAGTTTACCGATCAAGATGAACTCGGGAAACACCTAATGAGCAGGTCTACCCATCTATCTGTCTGAAACTGTACGCATGAAATGCACCACTCCCAGAAAAGAGACATCAGTACGAAATAATATACCGAGTATGTAAGGCAATATACTGTAAGCTGAAACTGAACTGATAATATAATAACTGAAAACAACTGGGAATAAAATATAATCTGAAGATATGCTTACCTACTGATACTGACTCAACTCTCTCAATATAGTAAGTAAAATAGATGTACGACCTTATAGGACTCAGTATGTATATAACTTCTCTGTCATAGTAGACTCGCTCATAGGAGCTTGGCCATACTAGGCTATGTATCTCGGCCAATTGGGCTCGCTCATATGGCTCGGCCATAAAAGGCTCGGTATATAACTTACCATTTGATCAGAGGTTTCCCAATAGGGGCCTGCCCACCGATTATAGCCTAATGGTGGTGAAAATATTGTAATACTGTGTGTATATATACATACACACACACACACACACACACACACACACACATACACACACATATATATATATATATATATATTGAATATAAAGTCCCGATAAGGGAGAATACCTGTAACTTATGAGACAGGGATAATGTACATAAATTCGGGAGTATGAACTTCTCTTTATGCCTCGTTATCAAACACATGTAATTACGAGATCATGCCAAAATGAAGGAAGGTCTTAGCCTTAGCATACGTGATCCAACTCTCTTGACAATCCTTCCAACACACGTAAATTGCAACAACATGTAACGGCAGATCGGAGTAAGAAAAAAATTCATTTGATGTTCTTGAGAAAGATTTTACTGTGCTATTTTAGAATTGCAAATCTCATTGCTATTACACAGTATAATACATAGTGTGAAATTTTGAAGTTGCAATAGAAGATTAGTATGAATTCATTCCTAGAAAATGAATGAATGAATCTTAGGAAAGTCCCTTTTTATAGTGGTGCGGACCCCACTTGGTAAGGCCTACTTTAGCCACTCAAATACCTCTTAAATGCCACCTTTTATGTGGCTTTAAGAGTCACCATATCTTAATACAAGGGCTGCCACTTTGGTTGTTATCCTTATCCAATAATTAACCACCAATCACCTTAATTAAGTGATAATCTCTTCAATAAAGTTAATAATTACCTGATTATTCATATAAATAAGAATTATCTCAAATTACTTATAATACTACTCACTTATAAAACACCTTATACACCTTACTATCATGGCCATGTGGTACCTTGTATGGTACTAGTCCATAAATACAAGGTATTTTAGCTCGGGCCGTATTTTATCTCAAAATGTCAAACTATGACGAAATTCCTTTTCTTCGATTTGCTTACCACTCACCTTCACGAATTTACTGATCACTTGTTTGAACTAGCATAATGCTTACAATCTCAAAATAATCTCATTCCCGAACTTTACGTCGATTAACTTACGAAGAAACTTTAACATACGAAAATGCGGGATGTAACAATTATTTGACCATGGTTCCACTTATTCGTACGTATCCTCATATTTTGCTCGTTATCTAAATATTCCATGTGATTCCTTAGTTTCACATGTTCATGTATCTACACCGATGGGCGATACTATTATTGTGGACCATGTGTATCAGTCGTGTGTAGTGACAATTGGAGGATTGGAGACTAGAGTTGATCTCTTATTCCTTAGTATGGTTGATTTCGACGTGATTCTGGGTATGGATTGGTTGTCCCCATGTCATGCAATTCTGGATTATCACGCAAAGTATATGACGTTGGCGATACTGGGTTACCTAGGATCGAGTGGAGAGGTTCTGTGGACTATGTTCCCAATAGGGTGATTTCATATCTGAAGGCCCAACAGATGGTTGAGAAGGGGTGTTTGTCATATTTGGCTTTTATGAGGGATGTTGGTGCTGATACTCCTACTATTGATTATGTTCCGGTAGTACGAGACTTTCTGGATGTGTTTCCTGCAGGCCTGCCGGGAATGCCACTCGATAGGGATATTGATTTTGGTATCGATTTGGTGTCGGGAACTCAGCCCATTTCTATTCCCCCGCATCGTATGGCACCAGCACAGTTGAAGGATTTGAAAGAGTAGCATGTGCTAACTATAGGCAGTTGAACAAAGTTACAATTAAGAACAAGTATCCTTTTCCACACATTGATGACTTATTTGACCAGCTATAAGGAGATAGGGTGTTCTCCGAGATCGATTTGAGGTTTGGGTATCACCAGTTAAAGATTCGGGGCTTGGATATTCTAAAGACGGCATTGAGGACCCTCTGTGGTCACAATGAGTGCCTTGTGATGTCTTTTGTGCTGACCAACGCCTTAGAAACATTCATACATCTGATGAATAGTGTATTCCACCCATATCTTGATTCTTTTGTCATAGTATTTATTGATGATATCCTGGTGTACTCACGTAGCCAAGAAGAGCATGCACAACATCTGAGGATTGTACTACATTGGTTGAAGGAGGAGAAGCGCTATGCCAAGTTCTCCAAGTGTGATTTTTGGCTCAGTTCAGTGGCGTATCGAGGCACATGGTGTATAGTGAAGGGATTAAGGTAGATCCATAGAAGATAGAGGCGGTTCAGAGTTGGCCTTGACCGTCTTCAGCTACTGAGATTCAGAGGTTTCTTGGCTTGGCCGGATATTATCGTCTCTTTGTGGAGGGTTACTCATCCATTGCAACGTCTTTCACCAGGTTGACCCTGAAGGGTGTGCCATTCAGGTGGTCGAATGAGTGTGGGGAGAGCTTTTAGATTCTCAAGACTACCTTAACCACAACTTCAGTTCTAGTTTTGCCTTCAGCGTCGGGTTCTTATACCGTGTATTGTGATGCTTCTCGGATTGGGATTGGGTGTGTCTTGATGCAGGAGGGTAGAGTGATTGCTTATCCTTGACGCCAGTTGAAGAGTCATGACAAGAACTACCCCGTTCATTATTCGGAGTTGGCAACCATCGTTCACGCATTGAAAATTTTGAGGCACTATATCTATGGTGTATCTTGTGAGGTATTTACGAATCATCGGAGTCTCCAGCACTTTTTCAAGCAAAAGGATCTAAAATTGAGGTAGCAGAGATAGTTGGAGCTGCTAAAGGACTATAATATTACCATTTTGTATCATCCTTGGAAGCCCAATGTGGTGGTCGATGCCTTGAGTAGGAAGACAGTGAGCATGGCTAGCCTTGCATTTATTCCTAATTGTGAGAGATTCCTTGCATCAAATGTTCAGGTTTATCCAATCAGTTTGTGAGATTAGATGTTTCAGAGCCTAGTCGGGTTCTACCTTGTGTGATTTGTTGGTCTTGCCTATATGATCGTGTTAGAGAGCGTTAGTATGATGACCCTCATTTTCTTGTCCTTAAGGACACTGTTCAGCATGGTTATGCCAAGGAGGTTTCTATTGGGGATGATGCGGTGTTGCGGATGCAATGTCGGATTTATGTGCGCAATGTAGATGGGTTACGTGAGTTGTTTCTTGAAGAGGCCCCTGGTTGGCGGTATTACATTTATACGGGTGACGCAAAGATGTATCAGGACTTGATGCAGCACTATTGGTGGAGAAGGATAAAGAAAGATATAATGGGGTTTGTAGTTCGATTCTTAAAGTGCAAGTAGATGAAATACGAGCATCAGAGGCCGAGCGGTTTGCTTTAGAGGCTTGAGATTCTGTAGTGGAAATGGGAACGTATCACCATGGACTTTGTAGTTTGGCTCCAACGGACTTTGAGGAAGTTTGATTCTATTTGGGTGATTGTTGACCGGTTGACTAAGTCCGTGCATTTCATTCCAGTTTGGACTACCTATTCATGGAGCTGTTGGCCGAGATCTGTATCTGTTAGATTGTTTGCCTTCACGATGTGCCGGTGTCCATAATTTAAAATCGGTGCACGCAGTTCACATCGCAGTGCAACGAGAGCTAGGCACACGGTTTGGGTTGAGTACAACATTCTATGCTCATATGAACGGATAGTCCGACTGCACCATTTAGATAATGGAGTACATGCTACGTACTTGTGTCATGAATTTGGGGGGTTCTTGGGATCAGTTTCTGCCGCTTGTAGAGTTTGCCTACAATAACAACTATGAATCAAGTATTCAAATGGCTCCGTATGAGGCCTTTTATGGGAGGCGGTATCAACCTTCAGTTTGTTGGTTTGATCCAAGCGAGGCTAGGTTATTGGGTACTGACTTGGTTTAGGATGCTTTGGAAAAGGTTAAGTTGAATCAAGATCGACGTCGCACGACACAATCTAGAAAGAATTATTATGCCGATCGTAAGGTTTGTGATATTGCTTACATGGTCGTAGAGAAGGTACTGCTTAGAGTTTCACCCATTAAGGGTGTTATGAGGTTCGGGAAGAAGGGCAAGTTGAGCCCTCGGTATATTAGACCTTTTGAGTTGCTTGAGAGGATTGGATATGTGGCTTCCAAGCTTGCTCTCAAGTATTTCATGTTTCCATGTTCCAGAAGTATTTTGGCGATACGTATCATGTTTTGGACTTTAACAAGGTTCAGTTAGATGGTGATATTACTTATGATGTGGAGCCGGTGGCCATTTTTAATTGGCATGTTTGAAAATTAAGGTCGAAGAATACAACTCTAGTGAAGGTGCAGTGGAGAGGTCACCCAGTCGAGAAGGTTACTTGGGATACCGAGCGGGAGATGTAGAGTAGATATCCACGCCTATTTGAGACTCCGAGTATGATTCTAGACCCCTTCGAGGATGAACGCTTGTTAAAGTGGGGGAGAATGTAACGACACGGCCGGTCGTTTCAAGTATGATAGCCATGTTCCCCCGTTTACTACTTAATTTGTGTTAATTTGTTGTGACTTTCCGGGGTGGTTGGCTTGGTTCCGGAGATGTTTCGCAATGAGTTAGGACACTTAGCCTATATTGAAAGAGTTGACCAGATGTTGACTTATGTGTAAATGACTCCGGAATGGAGTTTTGAAGGTTCCAATAGCTTTGTATAGTGATTTTGGACTTTGTGTCCGGATATTGATTTGGAGGTCACTAGATGATTTTGGCTTGAATTAGAGATAGTTGAAAAGGTTGAAGTTTGGAAAATTGAGAAGTTTAACCGAGATTTAGATATTGTGGTTACCCGGCTCAAATTTTTTTCCGGAAAATGGAATAGGTATGTTGTATCATTTATGTCTTGTGTGCAAAATTTGGGGTCAATTGGAGTTGGTTTGATAGGTTTCAACATTGATTGTAGAAGTTGGAAATTTATTAGTTTCAATAGGCTTGAAATTGGGGTGAGATTCGTGTTTTTTATGTTGTTTGATTTGATTTGAGGCATCGACAAAGTTTGTAACGTGTTTTAGGAAATTGAATTCCCTTCTGAATGGGGAATCCAACAGATTAGGGGTGATCAGCAAACCTCTAGGAATATAAATTTTGTGGTACATTATAACAAAAAAGTAAAGACAGAAGAATCAAAAGATAGCAAAATTTCCCAAGCAGAAGTTGCCGACCAAACAGGTAAGTTAATTAATTATTTAAAGGCCCATTCAGATATGACAGGTATCCCACCAGAAGTGATGACTCATAAACTAAATGAAGATCCATTCTTTGTACCTGTTAAGCAGAAGAAAAGAATGCAAGGACCGTTCAAGAACCAAGTGATTGACGAAGAGGTACAAAAACTCTTGAAAATTGGTTCAATACGTGAGGTAACGTACCCTAACTGGTTAGCTAATACTTGTGGTAGTACCTAAAAAGAATGGTAAATGGAGAGTATGCGTAGATTACACTGATTTAAATAAAGCTTGCCCCAAGGATTCATTCCCATTACCACATATAGATCAAATAATTGATGTCACTGCAGGTCATGAATTGTTAAGATTTCTAGATGTGTATTCCGGCTACAATCAGATTAAAATGGACCCCTCAGACGAGGAAAAAACTTCCTTTATTACAAACAAGGGGGGTTATTTTTACAAAGTCATGCCTTTTGGCTTCAAAAATGTCGGAGCCATGTACCAGAGGTTAGTAACCAAGATGTTCCAAGAACATCTGGAGAAGACGATGGAAGTTTACATCGATGACATGCTGGTAAAATCAACACACGCGGAAGACCATTTCCAGCACCTCTCTATTACCTTTGAAATTCTACGCAGGTATAATATGAAATTGAATCCAGAAAAATGCGCTTTTGGCGTGGAATCAGGTAAAATTTTTGGTTTCCTTGTATCAAATAGAGGAATAGAGGTAAATCCTGCTCAAATTAAAGCTATAGAAGAAATACCTGATATACTTACAAACAAAAAAGAAGTTCAAGGACTAACGGGAAGATATGCAGCCTTAGGAAGATTTATTTCCAGATCTTCCGAAAAAAGTTTTAAATTCTTTTCAGTTCTCAAAAAGCAAAATCAATTCGACTGGACTGAAGAGTGTCAATGGGCTCTCAAGGATCTAAATGTTTATCTAGAAAAAACCTCGTTGTTATCAAAGCCAAAGGAGGGGGAGAAGTTGTACGTCTACCTTGCCATCACAGAAATTGCTGTAAGTGCAGTATTGGTAAGGGAAGATAAAGGTAAACAATCTCCTATTTATTATGTAAGCAAGACATTACTAGATGTTGAAACTAGATACCCACATCTAGAAAAATTAGCCTTAACTCTAGTCACGACATCTAGAAAGTTGAGGCCATATTTTCAATGTCATCCAATCAATGTTGTTGTCACACCTCCTTTCGCCGGTAAGGGTGGATAAGGGAGTTTTTCAACTTTAAGTGATATTATTTAATTTTTGGGCTTTATTTATTTATTCAGAGTCCTCACCCGGATTTTTACGGTGTTCCGAGACACCATTTATTTATTAAAAATCCCAAATCGAGGAATTTTGACTCTGTTTTAATTGTCTGCGAACCAGAAATTCGGGTAAGAAATTCTGTTAACTCGGGAAAAGGTGTTAGGCATTCCCGAGTTCTGTGGTTCTAGAACGGTCGCTTAATGATTAAACTTGGCCTAAATTGTTTAACTACTCCTTTTATACCTATGTGCATTTTGACCTTTTTACCGCTTTATTATTCACTTGTATTTAAAGAGTTCCTTTGAGGCGGGTTACGTATGCGTAAACCCGTTGAATATGGAATGTGTTTAAATCATTTCACGCGGACGTGTACATAATTCTTAACACTGAATTTATTTAAAGAGATAAATAAAGTTGCACAAGCACGTATTTTTCAAAAGAAACTGAAATCACGTCACGCGAGCGTGTACGTAGTTTCGATAATTTTTTAAAATTCGTTCCTAAAAGTGTCTCTACGAGTGTTTGTTTTAATCTTTTATTTGGGTTACGTAAAACGAAACACAATTGAGAAAATATATTTTAGTTAGTCTCATCCAAAGTTACGTAAAACGTATACTTTGATGATTAATTTATTTTTCTAAGTTCAAGGCATTCACTATCTAATTTATGGAGGGTATTTGAGATTCACTATATCTAAATTAGAAATTCTAAGTCAAGTAATGAGATTGGACTACGGTCGAATTTAGCCCGAATTGATCACTTTAGGCCATCCTAATTTTGGCTATTTTGTAACAAGAAGTAAAGCTATATAATTAAAAGCATGTCAATAATAAAGGTCCAAAGAGGAAATCTAAACCTTACTGATTCATGAGTTACATATTTAAGAAGCAAATAAGAACATCCTTTTATAATAGAACATGGAATGTATAGTTTTATCCGTTTCAAGTGGCCTAAATTCATGCTATTTGATTCATAATTCATACATATTGAGTCCTACCTATTGTTATAACTTCTGGAATCTTAAGAACATTTTGAACAGCAAATCCGTATTTATATATTCTTCTAAATAGCTATTTCCAGAATTTCAATGATCATTTAGGGGAAATTTGGACAAACCAATTTGAGCACAAAGTCGTAGAAAGAGGTTTTGAAAGGAAAACGCATTATGATTTTTTTATCAAATCTGAATGTTTAAACAATTAATGTCTGAAAATTCGCATTGGATTTTCGAAAAAAACACACAGGCCATGAAGCTAAAGGATTTTCGTTTTTCTCATGCCCAAGAAACTTATCAAGCCATTGTCAATAGTTTAGCCCATTTCAAAATGTTAAACTGTCTAAAATGCCCGTTCGAGTCTAGTTTACAAATCTGAAACTAAATTACACATATTTCCTGAAATTGCAAATATAATGTCGAGTCTTATATTACAATAGTTCTGGAAATAAATTACATTGTCTTTTGCTAAGAATTTAAATTTTTTTTAGGGAAATTACATGAAGGTGAAACATAAAATAGAACAGGTTCCTAAATTGCTAACTCCTCAACTCTACACCTTGTTTTTTGATTGGGTATAACCATGCTTCTATTTGAGGCTCTTGTGACAACTAATACGACATTTATGCATTCTTATGGAAAGAACCTGACCATAAAGAAGCTCGAGTTCAGTATCCAATAATGCTAAACATAAAAAAAACTTAGCATGCAAACTCATATATACACATGTTCAAGACCTAGATTTGCACATAAAATTCTAACAGAGAGATTGAAAACTTAACAGATTCAGCAAGTTTTAAATCTGAAAATTTCGTTTAAAGTAAGATGTTACCCACAAATCTTTATGCATTTTTATAGAATGAATATGACCATAAAGAAGGAAGATTCAACTCCAGCCATGCTAACAAAAACAATACTCTATCAATTAACGTTACAATTGATGTTCAGGAAGTAGCTCAATAAAGTTTCAACACACACAATTTTGACCTTAAATTTAAATACAAGTTCAAACAAGGAAACTCAAGCAAGCCTACAAGTTTATACATCAGCATGGCACAATATTTCAAATATGAAAATAGTTCATTCATAGAAGAAAAAGTTACATACCTTTTTGAAGGGAGAAACAACAAAAACTCGACTAAATAAAGGTCAAGTATAAACATCAGTCAGCAAAAGGAAGAAAAATTCAGCAGCAACAAATAGAAACCCCAAGGAAAACCAAACAGTCCAGCAAGAATTGACCCAGAAGTTTTGAATATGAATCCTTAAAAGCTCCCCAAAAAAATCAGAACCCCGTAGAAGTAATAGAAACTGAGAACCAAATAATTTATTGATGATCTTTTGTTCAAAGAGAAATCAGATTTCTCTTTGCTTTTCTACTATAATTTTTTTTTTGGAAATTTTCGTTTATGAATAGCAACTACTCTGATTTTTCTATATTTTCATATGTTTTCAACAGCTAAGTTAGTGTAAAAAAAGGTAATAGAGTGTAAAAAATCAGTCCCGTAATAGTAAAAATTGGGTGTATTTATAAGGGATTTGTGGCTAGGATATGCTTGGCATATTCCTTATCCCAATAGGCTGAAATAGTACAAAGGCAACTGTCACCCTTATCCTTTGGGACAGCTGCCCTTATTTTAGTTCCAGCCCCTACAATGACCCTAATACCCCTTAAAAATCTGATTTTCTAATTCTAGAAGGTTCTTGGGTTGTTACACCCAAGATTCCTTCCACTAAAAGTCCTAAAATACCCTTTAGAGTCCCTAGAATTACCCTTAGGTAACTAGGGTTAGATTTGATTGGGATTAACTATTTACTCTGGTTAGTTGATTCTAGTTAGGAACTTTGGTTATTCAAACCTAATTAGTTCTCCTTAACTATGATTAGGTTAGTTAGTTAAGGGTTCGTTGATTAGGTTCCTAGAGTTAGTTTAGTTATCTTAATTTTAAGAGATATATCTAATTAATCGAGTATAATTATCTCCCTAATTAATGATTACCTAATTAGTTTAGTAATTAACTGCCCAGTGAAGAAATTATGGAAGGCCAAGCATGAATAAAACTAAGTACTGATTTTAACAAGTAAGGAAAACCTCTACATATTTGATGATGTTAACAGGAAACCTTAACGACCATACATGATTGCAAACAATCAAGAACACTGAATCAAATCACAACTTCAAGCAATATACAAGCAAATCACACATATGGCTATTACATTTTTACCAGAAGATGCACATAATGTATTAACACATAAATTTATGGATCAAACAACTAATCGTTCATGCTCGTCTATTGATAGAAATCCACAATATAAATATGTCTAGAAGATCAGTAATAAAAAAAACTGAAAAACCTAATACTAATCACAGTTAACTCGTAACATTTTTGAGAAAGGAACAAGTAGACAAATTACATAGCTTAAACGATTGAATCACAACAAAAAACAGCAATTGAAAGCGATATTTAAATGCTACCCTAAGTGCCCCCCCCCCCAAAAAAAATAAAGTAACTAAAGAAGAGGGGGTACCAGTAGTATATACCACATTTGTATGAATTTGGCCAGAAAATTTGACGTCGCCGGACCTTTGCCGAATTCCGGCGAGGTTTGGAAATGGTTCAAATCCACATGAATCAATAGCTCTCATAAAAATCTATTCACTCATGTAGGTTTGAGTCATTAATTATCTCTAAGTTGGCCGGAGTTGAGTTTCTAGGGTTTCAGATTCTCGGATCTGAAATTGCTTATTTTACGGTAAGTTTTTGGGAAAACTAACGGTGGGGTGTAGTTGAGGATGAAGATAGGATCATCTGGTGAAAATTTGGTGGTATTTGGTTGAGCTCCGCCGCCGGAGGTGATTTTCGGCCGTCGAAGTTAGGGCGGGGGATGGCGGAGACAGACGGGGGGACGGTGGTTCCGGTGAGGTGAAGAGAGAGGAGTGAGAGAGACGGATAGGGGATGGGTGTAATACTTAGGGTTCAAATGGGGTATGGGGGTGGTTAGGACAATTATATACTTAGGGGGTTGTTAGTTTAGGACTGTTGGATTAAGATTATCCAACGGCTGGGGGGTTTGGTATAGTGAAACGGGGTCGTTTGGATTCAATCTGGGCAGGACGGGTGGGTTTAATTTGGGCCTGGGGTGTAGAGAATGGCCTGGGCCTGGGCAGGCCAGCCCAGGTCCCATTTTAGGCTTAGTTTTGCTTCTTTTAATTAAATTAATTAGTTAATTAATCACAAAAATATGATGATTAATTTTGATTTTTTCATGTGACCTCAGATTATTCGTAAATAGTAAAACCACATTATGATTATGCGATGCAACAATTAATTCACAAATAACACTGAAATTCAAATAAATTTATAAAACTAAATAATTTATCGAATTTTGTAGGACTATATGGTAGGTAAAAAATCACGTGCTTACAACTGTCCCTCTTTGCTCGGAAACAAGAAGAGTTTTCGGGCAAAGACAAAGTGAGCAGTCATGAACGACTTTACCCATTCATATACTCCATTGTCAACCGTTTTTGAAAAGTTGGACCGAACCCTGCTTCAAAGGTTGCCTACATATCCTTGGCTATAAAGGAATCAGGTCAGTGTAGTTCAGGAAGTTTTTGTAGCTGGGACTACCGGGTAACTGTGGTTTCACTGCGGTTGCTATTGTTACTGCTGCTGATCTCCTTATTACACCAAAGTAACAAACGAAAGACTAATTAAACCTATCAGCTGTTAATTACAAGATTCCTATCTAAGACTTGGTCTTGAGTCTTGGCCTTTGCTGACTCTGACCTGGATCTTGATGTTTGTTAGCCGCAGGTGTTGGTTTCCTCTTATCATTCCTCGGATCAAGGCAGGATACACCAAACGGATGACTTCAATCTCGTCCTGAGTAGTCCATGTCTTCCCCGTTTCTACACTTTGGATTTGACCTTCTCTTTTATCTTTTTGTTTTTATTATTCTGGATCGAGACTCCTTCTTTTGGTCGTCTTGATTCCAATGTCCTAAAATGCAATCTACGCAAAATAAAAAATCAAACAAACGAAATTTTCTTACCTAGTTTTCATTAGGAAAATTTTATGAGTTATTGTAAGGAAATCTACACTACTTTATTATTGAAAGCGATGAACAGGTTATGCTGCCGTTAAGAAAAGATCACCAGGTTATGCCGGTGTCCGCTAGGGAGTGAGACCCTTATGTTGGAAAAGTCATCAACTAGGGATTGTATACTCTATGTTGGAGAAGAAGCCATCAACTAGGGATTGTATACCCTATGTTGGAAAAGAAATCATCAAATAGGGACTGTATACCCTATGTTGGAAAAGGAATCACCAACTAGGGAGTGTATACCCTGTGTCGAAAAAGGAATCATCAACTAGGGATTGCATACCATATGTTGGAAAAGAAATCATCAACTAGGGATTGTATACCCTACGTTGGAAAAAATCATCAACTAGGGAATGTATACCCTATGTCGGCATCAACTTGGGAGTGTGTACCCTACGTTGGAGAAAATCATCGACTAGGGATTGTATACCCTATGTCGGCATCAACTAAGGAGTGTATACCCTACATTGGAGAAAATCATCGACTTGGGATTGTGTACCCTATGTCGGCATCAACTAAGGAGTGTATACCCTACATTGGAGAAAATCATCGCCTAGGGATTGTATACCCTATGTCGGCATCAACTAAGGAGTGTATACCCTACGTCGGAAAAGAAATCATCAACTAGGGAGTGTATACCCTATATTGGAAAAGTCATCAACTAGGGATTGTATATCCTATGTTGGAGAAGAAGTCATCAACTAGGGATTGTATACCCTATGTTGGAAAAGAAATCATCAACTAGGGATAGTATACCCTGTGTTGGAAAAGAAATGATCAACTAGGGATTGTATACCCTATGTCGGCATCAACTAGGAAGTGTATACCCTACGTTGGGAAAATCATCAACTAGGGATTGTATACCCGATGTTGGAACTGAAATCATCAACTAGGGATTGTATACCCTATGTCGGCATCAACTAGGGAGTGTATACCCTATGTTGGAAAAATCATCAACTAGGGATTGTATACCCTATGTCGGCATCAACTAGGGAGTGTATACCCTACGTTGAAAAAATCATCAACTAGGAATTGTATACCCTATGTTGTAAAAGAATTCATCAACTAGGGATTGTACACCCTATGTCGGCATCAACTAGGGAGTGTATACCCTATGTTGGAAAAATCATCAACTAGGGATTGTATACCCTCTGTTGGAAAAGGTGTAGTTAGGGATTGGAGGCCCTATACTACTTTAGGTTTGAATCATTTTCAACTTCGGCTCTTCTTTTCTTTTTCTTTTTATTTCGAGTGAATGCGGGAAAGAATTTTGGAGAAATCTTCCCTTTTGGAATTGTTGTTGCACAGTTGCTTCCAGCTCTTGCGCTTTTCTTTTGGGTTACACCTGCCTTTGCGAGGTTATTTTGAGTTACCTGTTTCCTTCAATCAAAGAACAATTTGTTAGCTTGAAACGGTGGTTGGTTTTGCGACCTTGATTTTCAACAGCTTGATCTCAGTTCTTTTGATGAGGATCACGACCACTTTCTTGCTTGCTGGGGATTCGGTTTCATCCCTAATCCCGTGGACCCTGGCTTTTCAGATTTTACCATGGCTATCGGTCACGTGGGACCCAACATTTGACTTTGTTTTGCCTTTGTAGGCCTTTCATTTGCTTTTTCTTTTCGATTTCTAGAGTATCGGGGAAGTTTTGGCCCCTCAAATTCTGCTGCAACGGTTAGTCGCGTGGGACTTAACCTTTTCCAACTTTATTTTTCCTTTGTCGGCCTTTCATTTCTGATTTTTCCTCTATCTTCAACTTTAAAGTATTTAGAGCACTTCGGATTTTCGAACTTGGTCGAGAGGGTTAGCCACTTGGGACTTAACCTTTCACTTCAATTGCCTTTATAGGCATTTCAATTTGATTTTTTTCTTTAAGGAGTTTTGCGTTTAAAGCATCGGCCGTTGCGGCCAGTCGGGATCGACTTAATGCCCCTGATGAGGCTCTGTGCCCTTTGCATGTTGGCTTGCCATCCATTCTTTGCCTTGCTTTACAAACAAAGTCAGACTGAAAGGGACTGAAAGAAAAATAACAAAGAAACGGAGACAATGATATTTCACAAGAAATATCCCTTTCGGGGGTGGGGGGGGGGGGGNTCTGGAGTGTACGCGGCCTTCAATGAACATGACATGCGTCTTGGACTGGATGCCTGATCTATATAAACCATTCGACTCTCAGAAATTTGTCACGACTTTTACCTCGAGGTCGAGAAACCTTGCCCCATACCATGTCGATATCAGTGACCAATCATCCTCTTTTCGATTAGTAGTGCCCTTTTCGCGTTTTCACCGACTAACCTCTCTCATTTCTCTTCTCACCATCGCCTTGTAGTTCTCTTTGCGAGTTTTCACTGACAAGACTCTCTCATTTTTAGTTTCTCTACTCATTGTCTCCTTATGGTGCCCGTGTGGGTTTTCACCGATAAGACTCTCTCATTTTAATTTCTTTTCCTACCATCGCCTTATGGTGCCCGTGTCGGTTTTCACTAATAAGACTCTCTCACTTTAGTTTCTCTCATTGCTTGTATCAGATCCAAATAGTTGTATCCTCCAATTTTGGCCTTTCTTCGCTGATCGATCGGAAGGACTTGAACAGGATTTAGGGTAAAAGGGATTTGTACTGAATTACAACTTTGGAACTTTTCAGGCGAATCATTGTCGAATTTTAACACTTGCCCCAACTTAAACTCTTGGGGGAATGTGGATTTTTATTTTTGTGTTACTGAACCCCAGAGAGAGGCTGCCTACGTATCCTTTAGGAATCAGGTAGAACGTAGTTAAGGTTTCATCATCATTTTTCTCTTATCTTTTTTTTATATCAACATTTCAAGTTCCAAAGAGGGTAATCAAGAAAGAGTAACCATCTCAAAGGGTTTACAAAAACTGGTAGTGTTTGGGGTAGTGTGAATGAAAGCCTTCGTCATTTCGATCGTGAGTATCAACATCACGAAAAGATCAAACAAAATACCTTTTGACTGTATCTGCATTGATAGCCGTTTCGGGGTCATTTCCTTCGATGTCCCCCAAGTACAATGCTCCTTTTGGTAGAAATTTCCTTATGATGTATGGACCTTTCCAATTCGGGGCGAATTTTCCTTTCGCTTCTTCATGGTGCGGGAGGATACGTCTTAGGACGAGTGCCCCACTTCGAAGTTCCTGGGCCGTACTTTCTCGTTATAGGCGCGGGCCAATCTTTGTTGGTACAAGTTCTCGTGGAAAACTACGGCCATTCTTTTCACATCAATCAGAGTTAATTGTTCCAACCGGGTTTTGACCCATTCATCATCCTCAATTTCAGCTTCAACAATGATCCGAAGGGAAGGAATTTTGACTTCCGCAGGGATCACGACTTCAGTGCCATAAACCAATAGATAAGGTGTAGCCCCAACTGACGTGCGCACGGTCGTGCGATATCGCAATAATGCAAAAGGCAACTTCTCGTGCCACTGTCTTGAACTTTGGATCTTTTTTCTGAGGATTTTCTTGATGTTCTTATTGGCTGCTTCGGCGACACCATTGGCTTTGGGCCAGTAAGGAGTGGAATTACCGTGTGTGATTTGAAACTGTTCACATACCTCCCTCATCAAGTGACTGTTTAGATTTGCAGCGCTGTCAGTAATGATAGTTTTTGGAATTTTGAAACGACAGATAATGTTTGAATGCATGAAGTCCACCACTGCTTTCTTAGTGACCTCTTTGAAAGTGACCGCTTCGACCCATTTTGTGAAATAGTTGATGGAAACCAAAATAAATTTGTGTCCGTTCGAAGCTTTTGGCTCGATTGGCCCAATAAAATCCATTCCCCAAGCAACGAATGGCCAAGGTGCTGACATGGGATGTAATTCCGAGGGTGGTGCATGAATCCGGTCACCATGTATTTGACACTAATGGCATTTTCAGACAAAACTGAAACAATCCTTTTCCATGGTCCTCCAATAATATCTTGCTCGCAGAATTTTCTTTGTGAGGACGTACCCGTTCATATGGGGGCCGCATACTCCTGAATGTACTTCGTTCATAATCTTTTCAGCTTCTTTGGCATCCACGCACCTTAACAGATTTAGATCTAGAGTCCTTTTGTACAACACTTCTCCGCTCAAGAAGAAACTGCTGGCGAGCCTTCTGATGGTTGTCTTTTAATCCCCATTGGCCTGCTCCGGGTATTCTTTTGTTTTCAAGAATCTTTTGATGTCATTATACCATGGTTGGTCATCGGGCTCTATTTTGACTGTGTTACAATAACCATGTCTTTCTCTGACTTGAATTTCCAACGGGTCAATGTGGACATTGCCCGGACATGGAAGCATTGCCGCTAGGGTGGCCACTGCATCGGCTAACTCGTTGTGGCATCGAGGAATATATCTGAACTCGACGGCTTTCAATCGTTTGCTAAGATCTTCCACATGTTGTCTGTATGGAAGGAGCTTAACATCTCGAGTTTCCCACTCTCGCTGAGCTTGCTTGATGATCAAATCAGAATCTCCCATGATCAATAACTCTTCCACATCCATGTCAATGGCCATGTTCATTCCCATTATACAAGCTTCATATTCGGCAGTATTGTTTGTACAGAAGAACCGGAGATGGGCCATGGATGGATAGTGTTGTCCCGTGGGAGAAATAAAGATTGCCCCAATCCCAACACCTTTTTCATTGACTGCTCCGTCGAAGAACATTTTTCAGGTGTTAGTGTCTTCTAAGATTACTTCGACTGAATTGACTTCCTCATCCGGGAAATAAGTGCTTAAAGGTTGGTATTCATCATCAACCGGGTTCTCAGCCAAATGATCGGCTAAGGATTGAGCTTTCATGGCTGTGCGGGTGACATAGACAATGTCGAACTCCGTGAGCAGGATCTGCCATGTTGCTAACCTTCCCGTGGGCATTGGTTTTTGAAAT
The DNA here is from genome assembly GCA_005239495.1 of Nicotiana undulata. NCBI lineage: Eukaryota > Viridiplantae > Streptophyta > Magnoliopsida > Solanales > Solanaceae > Nicotiana > Nicotiana undulata. The sequence continues at coordinate 66,390 of ML284208.1, forward strand.
ATGTATTTTAGAGGATCCAACCTGGTTATGAGATATGTGGTATAAGCCAGCAAATAATGTCTGAGCTTTTGAGCAACCCAAGTTAGGGCATAACAAGTTCTCTCCAACAGAGTGTATTTGGCTTCATAACCAGTGAATTTCTTGCTCAGATAGTAGATGGCATGCTCTTTTTTCCCGGTAACATCATGTTGCCCGAGGACATAGCCAAAAGAATTTTCCAAGACCGTTAGATACAGGAACAAAGGTCTTCCTAGTTCTGGCGGGACCAACACTGGCGGATTTGACAAATATTCCTTGATTTTGTCAAAGGCTTCCTGGAATTCATCTGTCCATTTGATTGCCGCATCTTTTTTTTGATAGCTTAAATATCGGCTCACATGTGGTTGTAAGCTGTGCAATAAATCGGCTGATGTAGTTCAACCTTCCTAGTAAGCTCATGACTTCTTTCTTAGTCTTTGGAGGTGGCATCTCTCTGCTGGAAGACCCTACTTCTCTAACAGAATGCACGGAAGCAGGCAGAGATATAGGAGCCACGGACATAGAAGGAGCTGAAAAAGCCACAGGATCAAGAGCAACGGTAGGAGCAGGAATAGTAACGGAAGCAGAAGAAATAACTAGAGCAGTAAAGGGGAGTTCACTAAAAGAAGGAAAATAACAGCCAAGGGAACTTCATCACCTACGGGACCAAAGCCTTCGCGGAACAAATGATCAACTGATTCACGCACGGGAGATAGGGTAGCATCCTCGGAGGCAGAAAGTCCAATTTCAGGCACGGAAGGCACAACCACAGGTGTAGACTCTTCGTCCAAGATCACCTTTCTTCTGCGCGACCTATGGACCAAAGTGACCTCCTCCTCATCTTCTTCTTCTGAGGTCCTAGACCCACCAACCTTTCTCTTCGAAGAACAAGAACCTGAAATAATTTCCTGGGCCTGAGCCAGGGACAATTTGGGAACGGATGCAGCAAACGCCCCACGGGAGGGAAACCCTGTCAAAAGAAAAAGAATAAAACAACAAAGAGACTCAAGAAAGGAAAGAAGCGGAAACAAAAGCTTCACTTACCGTGAGTTTTCACTTTCCAACCGTACTTCCCGAAGAAGTACTTCCAAGACCTTTCTTCCAACGGAGCAATCGACAAAAGCTTTTCTACCCAACCACGGATACCGGAGACATTCTCGATAGTACCCATGATTGCTGGAAAAAGAAGAAGAAACAGCTACAGTGTTAATAAAACATTTAAAGCAAACAATAAGGAATGTGAGCTAAAATGTACTCACGTGCACGATTCCACTTCTCGGGGAAGGGAAGTTTCTTCACCTACTAAACTAGCAGTAGGAATAGAAACATACCGAAGGTACCAACCTCTATCATTGTCCTCATTAGGGGTCACCAACACTCTTTTACTCCTGGCAGCCAGAGTAAAAATACCTTGACGAAACATTGTCGGGGAATAAAGGTGAATAAGATGATTAAAGGTGAAAAGGACCGAAGCTAAAGTAGCTAAACATATGAGACATACAACAACTCGCCATACAATGGGACCGACTTGTCCTAAGCAAATATCGAATAAACGACAGAACTTAATGATAACTGGATCAATGGGAGGTCTAAATCCTAAGGTAAAAGGGTCGGTATAAACAAAATAATACCCCATCTTGTAATACGTTATTCTTTGGTTTCCATTCGGAATGATGACAGGAAAATCTGACTCCCAAAAACAGTCCCTGCGAACAAGAGGAATTAAACCTTCGATGATCAGGGTAGGGTACCTATCAGCACTATCAAGGGATGAAGACTGATCTGTAAGGACCTGATTATCCCTAGCAAAGGTAAACTCAGCAAGAATGATTTCATCCACTCGAGGTTCGCGTAAAGGTTCGTAATGTTCTCTACCTCTTGACGAATATCTGAAAGCCCTAGCTCTCGGAGAAATTAGAGACATAGCAGAAGGAGGGGAAGTAATCTGGGAAGAGGAAAAACCTTTTGAAGGAGTAGAACTTAAACTCCTCAATCTACCACCTCTCCGGCTCCGTGTCGGAGTAGAAGAAGGGGCCAAACATCAACATTTATCACTCCCTTAGGTTGGTTCGAAGAATACATATTTACAAAGAGGAGGAAAAAGTACTTCACAAACAAAGAATGAAAGTTTTTCGTGAAAGTAAAGAAAGGAAAAAGGGTATTTATACTCGAAGACAATCGTCAAAAATGGGAAAAAACAATGATGTGAAAGTCATAATTGAAGGTGTCACATCCTGACTGATGCAGCCACAAAAATCCCTAAAGGGAACCGAGTAATTGCAGAACCAACCCAGAGGTGACACGTGGATTAAACATTAAATGGAAGTGACAAGCGACGCCTATGTTCATAGAAGGATACAATGTTTTGAAGTGAAGCGGCGGCAAAATATTCCCGCCATAAATGCGTATCCACTTACCAAATTTTAATCAATAAATAAATGGTAAGTGGGGGGACTGTTTGTATTGGTAAAAAAGAGCTTCACACGTATGATAATTCTTGATTATTCAGCCAGTTACGTGGACCAAGGAAAACATGATAGCTAGACATTATTCTATAAGGAGGTGCGAGGCAAAGAGGCACGACACGATATACCTACGAGGTAATCAGCTACGGGAAACTCAACCTGATTGAGACAACGAAGAGACACGGTCAGAATGAATCTAGACAAAGCTACGGGCTGATTCAAAGATCTTCAATTAATGATCCACACTTTACACAACCTTCACGCAACAATTACGGTTATTCTTTGTAACGTTACATTAATGTAATAATTAGTCATTAATGTGTTATCATTACAAGAGGTAGGTAGACATTATATTGAAGAATTCCATATATAAGGGAATAAAAGTTAACTTGTAAGGGACATCCAAACTACAAACATAATACACTTTACTTTTCTGTGCATCTTATTACTTATTTACTTGCTCATTCGTAATTATCATTATTTCTTGATTATCAGAAACCCGTGTTCATCCTAAAAATAACTTTAGTCAAGGGATCTAACTCTTTGGTTAAACACATGGAATCCTTGCCCTTGAATCGGCAAGCTCTTTATAAAGCGATCCTCCAATATAAAGCCCTCAAAGGCTACACCTAAATTCAATTTCCCCTTTGGAATAGTTCTCACTTCTCTCTCTCCTCTCCTTGGTGGTGGCGACTTTCTACTTTATTTTATGTTATTTTATTCAAAATGTGTGTTTTATTGTTTCGAAAAAACTTGGAATTTATTTGTAACATGTTGACTAAATAAAGACGACGAAGTCAATAGGAAATCCATTTTTCATACTTTGACTCTGACTAGTTCTCCCTCTCCATCCATTACTATTATACCGTGGGAATCCTTGTATGTTTCCTTTCCTCCACTTATTGATATGCTTAAACTCAGCGGGTAGTCCCGCCCGACCTTACGTCACGGTCAGATCGCCTAAGCGCGATAAAGGTCAAGGAGCCCAAACATACGACGGGTTGGAGCCGCGACATTACGACATATGAGTTTCAACCACAACTTGTCATGACGTCCGTCGTCATGGACTCGCATTTAGGACAACCGCATGCTCAGGCGCACGGAAGGCCAGTATCCGTCCCACGACACCACCATGACACGATGTGCAGGGGCGACGCGATGCATGACATCCAAGAAGACGTGCCATCAGACTAATGGCTTCGGGCGCAACTTGCGTTCAAAGACTCGATGGTTCACAGGATTCTGCAATTCACACCAAGTATCGCATTTCGATATGCTCTTCATCGATGCAAGAGCCGAGATATCTGTTATCGAGAGTCATTTTGGTTTCAAAGAAGCACAAGTCCCCCCGCGCGCACCGCGAATAGGGCGCGAAATGTAGGCTTTTCAATTTAGTATTCCTTGGCGCTTTCCACGCCGTGGTTCATTAATCACACCGCATGCATGCGAGCGCCAGGAATTGGAGGGAGATGCGTGGATGGAGGTCGAAGCGCCCCGGACGCACCGCTCCATGATGTTTAAACAAGTTTGCGGCTCGTTCTACTTTGCAAGTTTCGACAATGATCCTTCCGCAGGTTCACCTACAGAAACCTTGTTACGACTTCTCCTTCCTCTAAATGATAAGGTTCAATGGAATTCTCGCGACGTCGTGGGCAGTGAACTACCACGTCGCCACAATCCAAATATTTCACCGGAAGATTTAATTGGTAAGAGCAACGGGCGGTGTGTACAAAGAGCAGGGATGTAGTCAACTCGATCTGATGACTCGCGCTTACTAGGAATTCCTTGTTGAAGACCAACAATTTTAATGATCTATCCCCATCACGATGAAATTTCAAAGATTACCCGATCCTATCGGCCAAGGCTATAAACTTGTTGAATACATCAGTGTAGCGCGCATGCCGCCCAAAACATCTAAGGGCATCATAGACATGTTACTTCCTCAAACTTTTGTGGCCTAAAAGGTCGTAGTCCCTCTAAGAAGCTGGTCGCAAAGGGATACCTTTGCATAGCTAGTTAGCAGGCTGAGGTCTCGTTCGTTACCAAAATTAACCTGACAAATCGCTCCACCAACTAAGAATGGCCATGCACCACCACTCATATAATCAAGAAAGAGCTCTCAGTCTGTCAATCCTTACTATGTCTGGACCTGGTAAGTTTCCTCGTGTTAGTCAAATTAAGTTGTAGGCTCAACTCCTGGTGGTTCCCTTTCGTCAATTCCTTTAAGTTTCAGCCTTGCGACCATACTCCCCCCGGAACCCAAAAACTTTGATTTCTCATAAGGTGACGGCAGAGTCCTAAAAGCAACATCCGTCGATCCCTGGTCGGCATTGTTTATGGTTAAGACTAGGATGGTGTCTGATCGTCTTCAAGCCCCCAACGTTCATTCTTAATTAATGAAAACATCCTTGGTAAATGCTTTCGCAGTAGTTCGTCTTTCATAAATCCAAGAATTTCACCTTGACTATGAAATACGAATGCCCCCGACTGTCCTATTAATCATTACTCCGTTCCCTAAGGCCAACGTAATAGGACTGAAATCCTATAATGTTGTCCCATGTTTATGTATACATAGTGTAGGCTTGCTTTGAGCACTCTAATTTCTTTAAAGTAACAGCCTCGGAGGCACGACCCGGCCAATTAAGGCCAGTAGCGCATCGCCGACATAAGGGATGAGACGACTTATGCACACCTAAGGCGGTCCGTCAGGCCCATCCCAAAGTCCAACTACGAGATTTTTAACTGCAACAACTTAAATATACGCTATTGAGCTGGAATTAGCGCAGCTGCTAGCACCAAACTTGCCCTCCATGGATCCTCGTTAAGGGATTTAGATTGTACTCATTCCAATTACCAGACTCATAGAGCCCTGTATTGTTATGGACAGAAACTGGGCCCCCGGTAAATGGAACGGGCTGGAAAGAAACAACAATAGCAACTCGTATTGTCACTACCTCCCCGTGTCAGCATTGGGTAATTTGCGCGCCTGTTGCCTACCTTGGATGTGGTAGCCATTTCTCAGGCTCCCTCTATGGAATAGAACCCTAATTCTCCGTCACCCGTCACCACCATGGTAGGTGTCACGGGGGAGATTTTGGTCAGTCTAAACCACACCCGCGCAGCAGTCAAGTTGCGCGCTTGACTCGGCTTTTCCCACACATAGCCAAATTTCAGCAAGTTTGACCTTAACGAATTTTAAGCAGCAATTTAATAAGGAACACAAGTCAATACGGGAAAATCCCAACCCTTGTATTAACTTTGAAAATATACAAAGGAACCCTCACTTGGCTATGATCACAAGTCGATCACGGCGCCACTTTTGACAAATAACACAAGTCGTTCTTAGCCAACACTAAGACCTGCCCAAGCCTATCCTTAGTCCCTTTTGAAACGCTTAGAAACCCTCATGTTTATCTCTTGTTTCCCACTTAGCATTTCACACGAAATTACCCTTTCTAATCTGACTAAGTCCAAAGGCACCTATTTATAGCACATAGGCAGCCTTTAGGACTTGATAGCACATGGACACTTGTTGTCTACAACTTTTTCCACTTGTCGGGTTAAGGCTAAATCAGTTCCTAACTTTTAGTTGACATACCCGACTACTTAGGCCATGTTCTACACGAACTGGATAATGGATACAAGCATACATCAGTCATGGGAAGTCATGGGTACAAGTGGTTATGAAAATGTAACCGACAACTACTTTGGCATGTACCTTGCATGTGCCATTGACTTGGTTAGTTGTGCTTCATGCCAAAGGCTGGCATTGCGCCCAGCCTTAGATCATCTTGACATTGCTCTGCACCAATATCTTGCACGCAATCTGCCGCCCATGGTTTTACCGCACACGCTCGATGCTGCTGCCGCCCGCACACTACCTTGGCCGAGTTTCTGTCGTGCCCATGTAAACCCTCGTTTCACCCGTGCCGTTTCTTGTATTTTCCTTCACATAGCCTTGCCTTAGCTATTGAAAGCCTTTTCTATCATCCTGCACTGCCTCCTTGCCTTAGATTAGCCCGCACTTGGCGCTGCCACAACCCAAAGTGCCCGTGCCACTGCCTTTGGTGCGCATGTTGTGCCATCATGCCATAACATTGCCTACACTCCTTTGTCAAGACTTTTACAAGCATGTCTTTCATGTTCCAAGACATTGGACAATACTTGACCACAATCTCCATCATGACAATGTCTTGTCTGTTGCCTTCATGATCGTTTTGCCCACGCATAGGCCAATGACAAGGCCATCACGCCAAATCCTTGCCACAACCACGCCACGCCGATGTCAAAGAGTCAGGCCCTAATAGTAGGCCACTATCCTACCATCAAAATATTATAGGTCAAAAATTTGAATGATGCATCAACGGCACGATGGTCGTGCGATCCATCGAGTTATAATGAATCATCAAAGCAACGGGCAGAGCCTACGTCGACCTTTTATCTAATAAATGCATCCCTTCCAGAAGTTGGGTTTTTTTTTGCACGTATTAGCTCTAGAATTAATACGGTTATCCGAGTAGTAGATATCATCAAACAAACTATAACTGATTTAATGAGCCATTCGCAGTTTCATAGTCTAAATTTGTTCATACTTACTGTAATGCGGCGCCTCTCTGAGATTCCTTGGAAGGGCGATGTAAGGCTAAGAACCTGATGTCAGTGTAGTTGTTGTCCGACAACTAAGGTCCCCTTCGTATGCTAGACAACATTGTCAGTGTAATATGGGAGACCCGATGTCAAGATCAATTGAGAGAACAAAAGAGAATTGAAAGAAATCTTGATTGCATTAATGAAAGCTATTACAAAAGGCAACGCGGTGTCGAGGGGAAGAGACACAATTATAGAGAATTGTTTGCTTGTTAGAAAGTTTTGAATGATTGATGTCCCCTAATAATGCTTAAAAACAATAAACCAAAGTTACAAGACTTTACCTAAATAAGCTAGAGAATCATAATGGAAATACATGGAATAAAACTACTCTATATTTACAATGAAAAGGACTTAGTTTTTTATGAGGTAGAAACAAGTCCATTGCCAGCAACCTTATCTTTATCATCCCGATCTGCGTGCGCGGCGCTGTTGGCAGTTGCCTGCGGCTGGGTGTTGGCGAGGGATATCGGTGGGGCAACAGAGGAACATGCACGCTTTTCACTTGGCGCAGCCAAGACCACGAGGTCGTCTGTGGCGCTAGCGCGTCCAAGAGGTCATGGGGCATGGCTGGAAAGTCGCCCATGACATTCTCCCCCACCTGAGTAGGCGATGTCCTTGGCGCCTTACTTGCAAGAAAATCTTCAATTAGGCTCTTGTAGGCTTTGAGGTTTGTTCCCCTCTCCCAAGTATTCTCCTCTGCGTCACAACCCTGCCATTTCACCAAAAACTCTTGGTGATCCTTCCTTGAGGCGTGAATCACCCGATCATCAAGTACAACTTCAACACGCCTTTTCCTGGTTAAATTGGGGCCTCGAATACTGGGTATTGTGAGTTGGCTCCGTGAAGGGTCCTCCGTGACTTCCCAAAAAGGTTTCAGAAAGGCTGACATGGAAGACGTGATGGATTTACCACCAAGATGGGGTATCCACCCGGTATGCAACTTTCCCAATGCGCCTTCCAATGGACAAGGGCGCAATGTATTTTTGCAATAGGTGAGGGTTATGGACCCCTGCAAACAAGTATCGCTTTGGAATTTTGACCCTCACTTTGTCTCCAACTTGGTATTCAACAAACTGATGATTTTGATTAGCATGCCTCTTCATCCGCTTTTGGGCTTTGAGCAGATAACTCCGCACTATCTCAAATCGTTACTTCCACAAGCTCTCCAAGTTTTATCTAAAATAGTGGGGGAAATAAAAAATAGCCAGGTTTTACAACTTGTAATTGAATAATAGCCACAATTTGAAAAGTAATCGAAATGTAACTACTTTTTTCATGTAAAAATAAAATATGAACAAAAACAGCCTTAAAATCCGAAAAAAATCCAGCATAATATGTGGTAGTGCGAACTTTAACATATGTGACTCCAGCATAATGTGTTGGAATTTCATAATGCGTTGTAGTTCCAACATAATATGCTGGAAGTTTATACGTGGGAGCTCTATAATCCAGCATATTATGATAGAGCTTTCCATGTACTGGAGTTCCAACGTAATATGCTTGAAGTTAATACACAGGAGCTCCATATTTGTCACGACCCAAAATCCCAAACTTGGGGTCGTGATGGCACCTAACACTGCTTGCTACGAAATCCAACACTATGAAAATAATACGGAAGGAAGAGTAGTAAATTCAAATAACTAAACAGTAATAAGACATAAATACCCTGAAATATGATGTCACAAGTACATGAGCATCTAGGTTCAGCTAAATACAAGGGTTGAAAAGGAATACAACATTGTCCGAAATGAACTAGAAATAGTACAATAAAATAGGAAAGTGACTTTTAAGGCCTGCGAATGGGATGCAACTCTACCTCGAGTCATTGACTGGTGTCCGCTAAATGCCTCTCAGGACTCTGTTGGTACCCATGTCAAAATCTCCACAAGAAGTGTATATATGTAGTATGAGTACAACTGACAAAATATACTCAGAAAGTGTCGAGCCTAACCCCGACTAGGTAGTGACGAGGGTAAGACAAAACACCTATAAAGAGAAATAACAAGTAAAGTATTAAAAGTAATAACGAGGTGGGGGCATTAAAAAGGAGCAACGATCCGGACAATAAGTACATAATCGCCAAGTAAGTCTTTTTCCAAAATTAGAATCCAAGAAGTCAAGTTAAATGCACAATCCGAGAATCAAGTAAAGCAATGAAATTATCAAATTGTACGGCATCTGTCACGACCCAAATCTTAATTCAAGTCACGATAGCGCCCAATAGCGGGGTTAGGCAAGCCGACATAACCTTCACTAAGTGATACCCTTCCCATTCGATCAAACAAATCAATACTTACCAGTCTAAAACAACTAATATGATACTAGCCTTGAGTGAAGGTAAAATCATAGTAAATACAAGGCCGAAATAAAACATATACATAGATATGCAACCCAATACCCAAAATATATACCGCGTGTGTGCCAGGAACTAGTGTCACGAGTGTCACGGGCAACTACTGAATATACAATGACTATAATATACATAGGGTCTTAGTCTGAATGAAATAGACTGAGAGTATAACAAAAGAAACTCCAGGGTGCTGCTAGGAAGTTGCCAAGAATGCAGCTCACCGTGAAGTATGACCATGCTATCAATATCTAGCACCGGCTTGAAAATCAGATGGACTAGCCTCCGGACCTGTACAGTCAAATACAGAAAAGGAAAGAAAGTGCAGCATGAGTACATATATTTAAATATGTACCCAGTGACTATCCCATCTAAACTCGAAGAAGTAGTGATGAGAGGTCGACTAGATACTCACTAAGGTCCAACAACATAATATAGAATGAGATAAGGCTAAAGCAACAGGCATGCGAAATAGTAAGCAGCAAGTATATGAACACATAATGTAACACAAGTAAGAGCACCAAGTACCAATTCCTCTTATTCAACAATACCTTGCCAATACTGTCATATGTGAACCAGACTCAAGTGTACATATACCGACACAGACAAGACAACCGGCCGGAGTCATAACGTTAGTCATAAGGACTGAGGTCATAAGCTCCCCACGATCGCGAATCATACATGCGACTCATGTGCTGACTCGATAGTAATAAGCTACCCACGATCGCGCATCATGCCTGCGACTTGTGTGCTGATTCGATAGTAATAAGCTCCCCACGATCGCGCATCATGCCTGCGACTCGTGTGTTGACTCGATAGTAATAAGCTCCCCACGATCGCGCATCATGCCTGTGACTCGTGTGCTGACTCGATAGTAATAAGCTCCCCACGATCGCGCATCATGCCTGCGACTCGTGTGGTGACTCGATAGTAATAATATTCACATATAGTTACCTACGGGTACCGACTCGACCGTGAACTCAACAAGAGTGTGTCAATATCATATCACTGATGGCCAATTAGGATTTACATCATCATATTTTACCTCTCCCGTGTCATTTCAACAATAAACACAATTTATAATACATACAATGGTTCAAATAAGGCACGAAATGGCATGCTCGTGGGTCCTACGGCTACCCGACATAGCAATATAGTCGCCACGAACGGACTCTCGTCACTTGGTACGTACGCGGCCCCCTCAACATGTACACATAGCAAAAAAGGAACCTACGGGGACATTTCCCCCTTACAAGTTTGGAAAGGAGACTCACCTCGTGACGATATCACCCCTCGGACCAAGGATGCGCCTAAATCCCGAAATTCACCCTCGACGGCTCGCAACTAACCAATCATGGTATAATTGAATTAATTTAGGTTCCAAGAAGAAGAATTAACAAGAAATCCTAAATTTAAGCATTCTTGACCATTTCCGAAATTTTGACACCGGGAGCACACGTTGGGATTTCGAAAATTCTTGAAGGAATCACCTACCTGAAGTCTAAGGATCGAAAATATGAGATTTATACAAGGATTCATAGCCTCAAATGAATAATTCACCAATTTATTCAAAGCCCAAGAATTTCTATCCAAATTTTATGATTTTGATTCTTTAGGAATTAAACCCGTTGAATTCTATGCATAATAGTGAAAAATAGAAGAGAATTACTTACCTCTACAGTGGGTGGTCATGGGAGGTGTTGCTCAAACTTGGATGCTCTCTAATGGAGGTTGATGGTGGATAATAATGAAGAAAACCCGTATTTTTGGACATTTAAAAGGGGCTGGCCACAGTGATTTCCGTACCTACGAGAATATCATCGCCCCTACAGAAAAGGGGCTGGGACCCTGGCATCGCACCTGCGGAGAAGGAGTTCGCACAACCGGTCTCGCTCCTGCGGAAGAAGGGTCGCGCCTGCGATGGGCGTCGCACCTGCAAAGGCTGGACCGCAGGTGCGGACTTGCACCTGTGACTGAGAGACCGCAGGTGCGGTCACACCAGAAGTAGCTGCACCAGCAATGGTTTTTGCTGGCTTTTGGCCTCGTGTGGGGTCCAGGAGGCACCTGGGCTCACCTGAGCCCTCGTCAAAACATACCAATAGGTCCCAGATCATAGCAGACTTGCTCGGGCCTACAGAACACTCATAACATCGCTAAAACTCAAAATCACCCTTCAAAACCCCTAAAATCATAACTTAATAACTTTGAAATTTCTAGAATGCATTTCATTGCGCGGAACGGTCTATACTACTCGGAATGACCTCAAATTTTGCAGACAAGTCATAAATGACTATACGGAACTATTCCCAGTCCCGGAATTCCATTCGGACCTCGATAGCATAAAGTCCCGTTTCAAGCCAAATTCCAAACTTAAGAAAATCCATATTTCCATTTCGGGCGCCGAAATGTTCCCGGGTCGTCAGAAACCTGAGCCGAACATACGCCCAAGTACAAAATCATCATACGGAGCTCCTGTAGCTATCAGAACTCGATTCTGAGGTCGTTTGGTTAAAATTTTGACCGAAGTCAAACTTGACCAAATAGACCAACCTTAAGGAACCAAGTGTTCCTAAACCACTCAAATCATTTCCTAATCCTGTGCCACCCGCTCCCGCAAGTCATTAAGCGCGAGTAGCCTCCATGGAAGGTTTCATTTAAGGGAACGGGGTCGTAATACGCAAAATGACCGGCTGGGTCGTCACATTCTCCCCCTCTTAAACAAATGTTCGTCCTCGAACATGTCTAGAATTGTACCTGAAGTTCTGAAAAGCTGCGGATATCTGCTCCGCATGTCCTCCTCGGACTCCCAAGTCGCCTCCTCTACTGGCTGGCCCCTCCACTGAACCTTAACCGCAGAAACTGTCTTGGACCTCAACTGGCGGTCTTATCTATCAATAATGGCCACTAGCTCCTCCTCGTACTTCAACTACTCGTCCAACTGAATAGTGTTATAATCAATCACGTGAGAGAAGTCGGCGTGATACCTCCGAAACATGGATACGTGGAAAACTGGATGAACACCTGATAAGACTGGAGGTAAAGCAAGCTCATAAGCAACATCTCCGACCCGCTTCAACACCTCGAAAGGACCAATAAACCGGGGGCTTAGCTTGCCCTTCTTCCCGAATCTCATGACGCCCTTCATTGGCGAAACCTTCAGCAGGACCTTGTCATCCTCCATGAATGCTATATCACGCGCCCGCTGATCCGCGTAGCTCTTCTTCCTAGGCTGAGCTATGCGAAGCCTCTCCTGAATCACCTTCACTTTTTCCAAGGCATCTCTCACCATATATGTGCTATATAACTTGGCCTCGCCAGGCTCAAACAACCCAATGGGAGAACGACATCGCCGACCATATAGAGCCTCAAATGGAGTCATCTCGATGCTGGACTAATAGCTATTATTGTTTGCAAACTCCGCCAAAGGCAAGAACTGGTCCCACTGACCTCCAAAATCAATCACACAGGCCCTGAGCATATCCTCTAATATTTGTACCGTACGCTCTGACTGGCCATCAGTCTGAGGATGATCTGAGTGCCCATCTCACTATGCAAAGCTCCCAGAAGCGCGAGGTGAACTGAGGACCTCGATCTGAGATGATAGACACCGGCACACCATGCAGTCGGACAATCTCTCTCATGAAAATCTAAGCCACAAAGTCCATGGTGATGCGCTCCCACTTGCACTCCAGAATGGGCATCTGCTGAAGTAGGCCCCCTGGCCTCTGATGCTCGTACTTGACCTACTGACAATTAAGGCACCGAGCTATGTACTGCACACTATCCTTCTTCATCCGTCTCCACCATTAATGCTGCCTCATATCACGGTACATCTTCATCGCCCATGGATTAATAGAATACCTCGAACTGTGCGCCTCTGCTAGAATCCTCTCCCTCAGGCCATCAATATTAGGAACACATAATCTGCCCTGGAGTCTCAGGACACCATCCTCGCCCAAGGTAACATCCTTGGCCCTACCCTGGACCACGGTATCTCGAAGTTGTTCCAAACAAGGGTCATCAAATTGTCGAGCCTTGATGTCTCCCAATAACGAAGACTGAGAAACCACATGTCCTAGAACTCGACGAGGCTCAGAAAAATCCAATCTCACCATTAGATTGGCCAAGGACTGAATGTCCAAAGCTAGAGGTCTCTCCTCCGCTGCAATGTATGCTAAACTGCCCATACTCGCTGCTCTCCTGCTCAAAGCATCTGCCACTACATTTGCCTTGCCCGGGTGATACAGAATAATAAGATCATAGTCTTTTAACAACTCAAGCCATCGTCGCTGCCTCAAATTAAGGTCCTTCTGCTTAAATAAATGTTGCAAACTGCGATGGTCAGTGTAGACATCACAAGACACGCCATATAAGTAGTGTCGCCAAATCTTCAAAGCATGAACAATCGCTGCAAACTCCAAGTCGTGAACATGATAGTTCTTCTCATGAACCTTCAGCTGGCGCGAAGCATAAGCAAATAACTCTGCAATCCTGCATCAACACACATCCTAACCCGACGCGTGAAGCATCGCAATATACAGTATACATCCCTGACTCGGAAGGCAATGATAGAACTGGAGCTGAGGTCAATGCTGATTTGAGCTTCTGAAAGCTCGCCTCACAGTCGCCAGACCATCGAAACGGGGCATTCTTCTGAGTTAATCTAGTCAATGGAGAGGTAATAGAAGAGAATCCCTCCACGAATCGACGGAAATAACCTGCTAAACCCAGAAAACTCCTGATATCTAAAGCTGAAGTGGGACGTGGCCAACTCTGAACTGCCTCTATCTTCAGAGGATCAACCTTGATACCCTGTTCTGAAACCACATGCCCCAGAAATGCCACGGACTCCAGCCAAAACTCGCACTTGGAGAACATAGCATATAGCCTCTGTTCTCGCAAGGTCTGAAGCACAACTCTCAAATGTTGCTCGTGCTCAACCAAGCTCCGTGAGTAGATCAATATATTATCAATGAAAACAATAATGAAGGAGTTGATATACGGCCTGAATACCCTATTCATCAAGTCCATAAATGTTGCTGGGGCATTAGTCAAGCCAAAGGACATCACTAGAAACTCATAGTGGCCATATCTGGTGCGAAAAGCAGTCTTCAGAACATCAGAAGCCCGAATATTCAGCTGGTGATAACCCGATCTCAGATCTATCTTAGAAAACACTCGAGCCCCCTGCAACTGGTCAAACAAATCATCAATGCGCGGCAGGGGATACTTGTTCTTGATGGTCACTTTATTCAGCTGGCGGTAATCAATGCACATCCGCATGGACCAATCCTTCTTCTTTACGAATAAAACTGAAGCACCCCACGGCGACACACTCAGCTTGATAAACCCCTTGGCTAACAACTCCTCAAGCTGCTCCTTCAACTCCTTTAGATCCTTAGGTGCCATACGATATGGGGGAATAGAAATAGGCTGAGTATCTGGAGCCAAATCAATGCAGAAGTCAATATCTCGATCTGGAGGCATGCCTGGAAGATCTGCAGGAAACACATCTGGAAACTCCCGAACAATCGGTACTAAATCAATGGTAGGAGACTCGGCGGTGGTGTCCCGCACATAAGCAAGGTAAGACAAACACCCTTTCTTGACCATGTGCCGAGCCTTCATAAAAGAAATGACTATGATGAATGCACTAACTGAAGAACCCGTCCACTCCAACCTCGGCGACTCAGGCATGGCTAACGTAATTGTCTTGGCATGGTAATCCAACACAACATGATAAGGAGATATCCAATCCATGCCCAAAATAACCTCGAAATCAACCATATCAAGCAATAACAGGTCGGCCCTAGTATCAAGCCCACAAAAAGCAATCACACAAGCTCGGTAGACCCGATCTACCATTACAGAATCGCCCACATGAGTGGACACATACAAAGGAGAACCCAAGGACTCACAAGCAACATCCAGAGAATGGGCAAATAATGCTGAGATATATGAATATGTAGACCCTGGATCAAATAGCACTGAAGCCTCTCTACCACAGACTGAAATAATACCTGTAATCACAGCGTCTGAGGCCACTGCGTCTGCCCTGGCCGGAATAGCATAGAACCTGGCTGTAGCGCCTGATGACTGAGCTCCCCCATGAAGAGCTGGAGCTGAATGACCCCCTCCTGACCGGCCTCCCCCTCTAGGACGTCCCCTGCCAATCTGACCTCCACCCCTAGGTGGTCGAACTGCTAGTGCGGGACCCACATGCTGGTGACTCTGCTGAACGTCCTTACCCCTAAAGCGGGGGCAATCCCTCTTCATGTGTCCTAAGTCCCCACACTCGTAACATCTCAGATATGACATATCCTGCTGGCCTGAAGAGTAGGAGTCCCGAATGGCTTGAGTGCGATGAGAATCATCTTGTCACAGCACTGAAATAGGAACCGGAGGATCTCTGATGGCTGGAGTAACCACTGGATGGACTGTGAATGGCTGGAGGAAGGTATGAACGATCTGGCATGGACCTGAACTGAGGCCTCACCGAGACACCCCTGGGAGGAAATGGAGGTGCTGAATATGAAGGCCTACTGAACTGACCTCTGCCCCTAGCTTGAGCACCCCTGAAGTCACCTATGAATCTGGCCCTCTTATCCTGCTGAACTAACTGACCCTGCTCCTTGCTCCTCGTACGGTAACCCTCGATCCGTCGAGCTATCTCGACTACCAGCCAAAATGGGGTACCCATCTCTACCTCTCTAGCCATAGAGGTCCTGATACCTAGATGTAAGCCTGCCACAAACTGTCGCACCCTCTCAGCATCAGTGGGCAATATCATAAGGGCATGGCGGGATAACTCTGAGAACCTCACCTCATAGTCAGTCACGGACATTTGTCCCTGCTCTATCCTCTCAAACAGACCCCGAAGCTCCTCCCTCACAGACGGTGGAAGGTATCTGTCTAAAAATAGCTTTAAAAATTGCTCCCAAGTAACCGGTGGAGAGCCAGCTGGCCTACTGAGCACATAAGACTGCCACCATCTGCGAGCTCTGCCCTCTAATTGGAAAGTGGTGAAATCTACCCCGTGTGACTCCAATATCCTCATATTGTGCAGTCTGTCCCTGCACCTGTCGATGAAAGACTGGGCATCCTCACCCTGCTCGCCCCTGAAGCCTGGAGGACGAAGTCTACTCCATCTGTCTAGTAACTTCTACTGGTCGCCCTCTGCAATGGGCCTGGGCTCTGGTTGTGCTATTATAGGCTGAACTCCAATCACGGGCGATGTACCCGGAATAGGATGCGCTGATGCCGGTCCTGTGGCCTGAGCGGTAGGGGTCTGAACTCCCCCTCCTACCTGGAAGTAACAGGATCTGATAGAAGTACCCCTTCTTGGGACATAGTGTCCATAAACCTCAACATGCGGCCCATAACCTCCTGGAAGCCTGGCGCCGTCATAAAGTCTGTTGGAGAAGGATCAACTGGAGGCAACTCATCCTGCTCCTCAATAATAGGATCCTCAGGTGGTGCAACTGGTACGGCTCTGGGACGTCCTCGTCCTCAAACTCGGGCAGGTGCCCTACCCCTGCCTCCACCACGGCCTCGAGTGGCGGGGGTAGCGGCCTCTCCCGGATCAGGTACATGAGAAGCACGCGTCCTCACCATCTATGAGAGAATAGAAGATCACGTTTGAGTACATCATTGATTGCACGATAGGATATGAACAAAAGGAGTTTCTTAACACCCTATAGCCTCCTAAAGATAAGTACAGACGTCTCCGTATCGATCCGCAAGATTCTACTGGGTCTGCCCGTGACTCGTGAGACTACGTGAACCTAAAGCTCTGATACCACGTTGTCACGACCCAAATCCTAATTCGAGTCGCGATGGAGCCCAACAGCGGGGTTAGGCAAGGCGACATAACCTTCACTAAGTGATACCCTTCCCATTCGATCAAACAAATCAATAATTACCAGTTTAAAACAACTAACATGATACTAGCCTTGAGTGAAGGTAAAATCATAGTAGATACAAGGCCGAAATAAAACATATACATAGATATACAACCCAATACCCAAAGTATATACCGTGTGTGTGCCAGGAACTAGTGTCACGAGTGTCACGGGCAACTACTGAATATACAATGACTACAATATACACAGGGTCTCAGTCTGAATGAAATAGACTGAGGGTATAACAAAAGAAATTCCAGGGTGCTGCTAGGAAGTTACAAGGAACGCAGCTCACCGTGAAGTATGACCACGCTATCAATATCTAGCACCGGCTTGAAAATCAGATGGACTAGCCTCCGGACCTGTACAGTCAAATACAGAAAAGGAAAGAAAGTGCAGCATGAGTACATATATTTAAATATGTACCCAGTGATTATCCCATCTAAACTCGAAGAATTAGTGATGAGAGGTCGACTAGATACTCACTAAGGTCCAACAACATAATATAGAATGAGATAAGGCTAAAGCAAAAGGCATGCGAAATAGTAAGAAGCAAGTATATGAACACATAATGTAACACAAGTAAGAGAACCAAGTACCAATTCTTCTTATTCAACAATACCTTGCCAATACTGTCATATGTGAACCAGACTCAAGTGTACATATACCGACACGGACAAGACAACCGGCCGGAGTCATAAGGTAGGTCATAAGGACTGAGGTCATAAGCTCCCCACGATCGCGAATCATACATGCGACTCATGTGTTGACTCGATAGTAATAAGCTACCCACGATCGCGCATCATGCCTGCGACTTGTGTGCTGACTCGATAGTAATAAGCTCCCCACGATCGGGCATCATGCCTGCGACTCGTGTGTTGACTCGATAGTAATAAGCTCCCCACGATCGCGCATCATGCCTGCGACTCGTGTGCTGACTCGATAGTAATAATATTCACATATAGTTACCTACGGGTACCGACTCGACCGTGAACTCAACAGAACTGTGTCAATATCATATCACTGATGGCCAATTAGGATTTACATCATCATATTTTACCTCTCCCGTGTCATTTCAANTGAACGGACTCTCGTCACTTGGTACGTACGCGGCCCCCTCAACATGTACACATAGCAAACAAGGAACCTACAGGGACATTTCCCCCTTACAAGTTTGGAAAGAAGACTCACCTCGTGACGATATCACCCATCGGACCAAGGATGCGCCCGAATCCCGAAATTCACCCTTGACGGCTCGCAACTAACCAATCATGGTATAATTGAATTAATTTAGGTTCCAAGAAGAAGAATAAACAAGAAATCCTAAATTTAAGCATTCTTGACCATTTCCGGAATTTCGACCCTGGGCCCACACGTTGGATTTCGAAAATTCTTGAAGGAATCACCTACCCGAAGTCTAAGGATCGAAGTTATGTGATTTATACAAGGATTCATAGCCTCAAATGAATAATTCACCAATTTATTCAAAGCCCTAGAATTTCTATCCAAATTTTATGATTTTTGATTCTTTAGGAATTAAACCCGTTGAATTCTATGCATAATAGTGAAAAATAGAAGAGAATTACTTACCTCTACAGTGGGTGGTCGTGGGAGGTGTTGCTCAAACTTGGATGCTCTCTAATGGAGGTTGATGGTGGATAAAAATAAAGAAAACCTGTATTTTTGGACATTTAAAAGGGGCTGGCAACGGTGATTTCCGCACCTGAGACCTTGGAACCGCAGGTGCGGTCTCGCACCTGCGAGAATATCATCGCCCCTGCGGAAAAGGGCATGGGACCCTGGCATCGCACCTGCGGAGAAGGAGTCCGCACCAGCGGTCCCGCTCCTGCGGAAGAAGGGTCGCGCCTGCGATGGGCGTCGCACTTGCGAAGGCTAAACTGCAGGTGTAGACTCGCACCTGTGACTGAGAGACCGCAAGTGCGGTCACACCAAAAGTAGCTACACCAGCAATGGTTTTTGGCCTCGTGGGGGGTCCGAGAGGCACCTAGGCCCACCCGAGCCCCCGTCAAAACATACCAACATGTCCCAGATCATAATACGGACTTGCTCGGGCCTACAGAACACTCATAACATCACTAAAACTTAAAATCACCCTCCAAACCCGCTGAAATCATAACTTAATAACTTTGAAATTTCTAGAATTCATTTCATTGCGCCGAACGGTCTATACTACTCGGAATGACCTCAAATTTTGCAGACAAGTCAAAAATGACTATACGGAACTATTCCCGGTCCCGGAATTCCGTTCGGACCTCGATAGCATAAAGTCTCATTTCAAGCCAACTTCCAAACTTAAGGAAATCCTGATTTCCATTTCGGGCGCCGAAATGTTCCCGGGTCGTCAGAAACCCGAGCCGAACAAACGCCCAAGTCCGAAATCATCATACAGAGTTACTGGAGCTGTCAGAACTCGATTCCGAGGTCGTTTGCTCAAAATGTTGACCGAAGTCAAACTTGGCCAAATAGGCAACTTTAAGGAACCAAGTGTTCCTAAACCACTCAAATCATTTCCAAATCTCGAGCCACCCGCTCCCGCAAGTCATAAAGCACGAGTAGCCGCTATGGAAGGTTTCATTTAAGGGAACGGGGTCGTAATACGCAAAACGACCGGCTGGGTCGTCATAGCATCACCCTTCGTGCTTTTACTCTCATCCTCACCATATAATATAAATGCAATGGAACGACATCACCATGCTTTACGCTCGTCCTCAGCAAAAAATATCAATGCAATGGCACGACGTCACTCTTCGTGCTCTTACTCTCATCCTCACCAAAAAATATCAATGTAATGGCATGACATCATCCTTCGTGCTTTTACTCTCATACTCACATGATAATGATAATAAAGTAATCAAGTGCACGACATTATCCTTTGTGCTTTAATCTTCATATTCAATCAATCAATGATAACAATATGCAAATATGGCACGACAACACCCTTCGTGCTTTTCACTCTTCCTCGCCAAGCAATATTAATAACCCAAAGTATCAAGCATGGTGGGAAGAAAATTTCAACTTCAACCAGGATGTTATGATAAGAAAACTCAACTTTCAATATCCCAACAACTTCATAATAATCAATAAACATGAAAGCAAACAATTAAAGGAATAGCAATCTAACTAAGGCATGGAAAGGCATAGTAAATGAAATAACATGGTACAATAAGACAATTTCGACCCGCATTCTTTAACTCATTTCAATGTATATATACTCGTCACCTTGCATATACGTCGTCCGCACACATAACTCACGTAGCAAATAAACCAACAAGTCCTAATTCCCTTAAAGTCAAAGTTAACCACGACACTTACCTTACTCCGAAACCAAACCAACAATAAATCACGGCTTTGTCTTTCGAACAAGCCTCTTAACCAATCGAATCTAGCCATTTTTCGATCAAACAATTCAAAATAAGCTTCAGAAACTATCCACGAATGAAAAAAGGTTTAATTTTGATGATTTTTTTAAAAGTCAACAAAATTCAACCACGAGCGTGGTTGGTCGAAATCCAAGATTCGGGACAAAATCCGATTACCCCTTCACCCCCGACCCTGGATATGTGATTTGTTTTGAAATACAACCTTAATTCGAGTTCTAAATCTCAATATTATAAAATCCCAAAATTCTACCTAAAACCCCTAATTTCTGCCATGAAATTCAAAGATTTGATGCTAAAAACTCATGAAATGTAATTGAAATTTATTGAAAAGTAATTAGAGATGTTTACCAATGAATTTGGGAAGAAAAAGTGCTTCTAAAATTGCCGCTAGAGAGCTTAAGGTTGAATAATAGTGTAAAATGAGCTAATTTCCAATTTTCTCCTCTATGTCGCATTAGTGAACACTTATCCGCAAATGTGATACACTGATCGCAAATGCGATCAATGCATCAGTCCCGCTAAAGTCGCAAAAGCAAAGCTCCCTCCATCGCAAATGCGCACAAATACTTCGCAAAAGCGAAGTTGACTCCCTAGGCATAGTGTCGCAAATGCAATATGAGATCGCAAATGCGGTCTCAACTTTGTTTGCAAAAACGAAGTACCCGCCCCCTCCCCCAACCCATTTTTGCAAATGCGATCATTTGACCCCAAATGCCAGCCAGACCTAGCAAATGCGAGCTCTGCATGCTTGCACTAGCAAAGCCTTGCACCAGCAGTCCTAAAACCATCCAAACTCATCTAATACTCACCCGAAACCTTTTTGAGCCCCTCGGGCACCAAACCGAACATGCACATAAGTGTAATAACATGCTACAAACTTTCTCTCTACCTAAAATCATCAAAGTAACATTAAATAACAAGAATCCATAACCAAAACTCTAACTTAAAACTCAACTTTTAAAAATTTTAACATAATGCGCTGAAACGCGTTCTAGTCACCCTGAACCCCAACCAAACGTGAGTACACATCCAAAAATCATACTTATTTACTAGAATCTTCAAAACACCGACCCGAGGCCATTTACCAAAATAGTTTTTTGTGGTCAACTCTAGCCTCATTTTAAGTCAAAAATAAAATTTTCTTCAAACCTTTATGTAAAAACTTCCTAGAAAATGACATGGACCATATATGCAAACCAATAAATGTCAAATGAAGTTATGGGAGTTCTCAAAAAATTGAAATAAAGGCTAACGCTCAAAATGATCTATCGGGTCGTCATATTCTCCGCCTCTAAAGAAATTTATGTCTTCTAACGGACATAGAAAGTACTTGGAATAGTAAATGGGTGGGGTTATCTAATGCGTATAGTGGACTTGGACTACTACATAGCCTCATCAATCGGCTGACCACTCTATTGCACTTTCATAGAAGGAAAACTCTTAGATCTCAACTTTCGAACATATCGGTATGGAATAGCCACTGGCTCCTCCTTATAAGTAAGATTCTCATCAAGTTTCACCTTTTTGAAGTCCAAAACATGTGATCTATTCTCATGGTACTTTCGAAGCATAAAACGTGAGATACTAGATATACCCCTTCTAGGCTAGGAGGCAATGCAAGCCTATAAGAAACCTCTCTAACTCTCTCCAAGATCTTAAACGATCCAATAAACCTCAGGCTCAACTTCCCCTTCTTCTCAAACTGCATCACGCTCTTCATAGGAGAAACTCACAGAAGAACTTTCTCACCCGTCATTGAAAACCACATCTCAAACATTTCGGTCCTTATAACTTTTGCCTAGACTGAGTTGTACGAAGCCGATCCTGAATCATCTTAACATTCTCCATAGCATCATGGACCAAATCAGTGCCAAACAATATATCATCACCTGGCTCAAACCAATCAACTGGCGAATGACATTGCCTCCCATATATGGCCTCGTATAGAGCCGTCTGGATATTCGACCAATAGGTGTAGTTGTAGGCGAATGTAACGAACTGGTCAGTTGATTTGAGAATTAGCGCCTCGATCCCCTAATAACTGAATTCCCCATGTTTGTTCTGTTTATGAGACTGGTCGGAGTGATTAGTTGTGAATTTCAGAGTGTTTTTGGACACATAGTCCCTATATGTGAGTTTAAGCTTTAGAAATTAGACTATAGTTGGAACTGTGTGAAGACGGGTCCGGAATGGAATTTTGTCGACTCTGTTAGCTCCATTGGGTAAATTTGGGGTTAGGAGCACGTCCGAAATGTGTTTGCGAGGTCTGTAGTAGATTTAGGCTTGAATTGGTGAAAGCTAGAAATTCGGCGATTTCGGTCGATAGGTGAAATTTTGATATCGGGCTCGGAATGTAATTTATAGAGTGTTTTTAGTTCTGTAGTGTCATTCATGACCTGTGTGTAAAAGTTGAGGCCATTCGGACTAGTTTTGACGTGTTTCGGCATCGGTTATAGATTTTGGAAATTCTCTAAGTTCTTAGGCTTGAATCCATGCATAATTCTTGAGTTTGATGCTATGTGACATGGTTTGAGGGCTCGACTAAGTTCGAATGAGGTATTAGGACTGGTTGGCAGTTTTGGTTGAGGTCCCGGGGGCCTCGGATGTGTTTCGGATGCTCAACAGGTCAACTATAGCCTTGTGAGGATTGCTGGTTTTCTGGTGTCCGTGCAGCACACCTTTGCCCATTGCGATCGCATGAGAGGATAGGCGTTCGCATAGAGAAATTTGGGGCCAGCTGGGTTTTGTGTATTACGATCGCATATAGTAGACCGCGATCGCGTAGGTCTGCTGGGCTGGGGAAGGGGGAGTTGTTCAGTGCGTTCGCGTGAGATCACGTGCGAACACGTAGGTTCATCTTCAGCTTGAATTGCGAACGCGTAAGGGCAAGGCCGCGCTCGGATAAGAGTGTGAGGCAGCAGTGTGGGCACGTTCCCCTACGCGAATGCATGATGTGTTCCACGTTCGCGTAGTGCATTTGTTTGGGCGCGTGTGTTTTACCTTATGCGATCGCACCGTTATGTACGCGATCCCACTGTGTGTGCACCTGGGTAGATTTTAAAAACCCAAATTAAGGGTTTAAGCCATATTTCATATTTTTGAACTTGGGAGCTCAGCGATTGGAAATTGTTAGAGAGATTTTCACCTGGGCGATTTGGGTAAGTAATTCCTACTCGGTTTAGACTAATTTCCATGAATCTACACTTAAATCCATCCTTTAATTTCGAATTTATGGTGGAAAATTGGGGAAAATTTGGATAATTTTCTTAGGCTATGTTTTTTAGTTTTGATCGAGATTTTGGTATCCGATTGGAGTAATTCTTGTATGGTCAGGCTCGTGAGTGAATGAGTGTCCGAAATTTTTAAGTTTTACTCGATTCTGAGATGTGGGCCCGGGGGACTTTTTGGGCAATTTTCCTAATTTCGCGTATTAGCTTTGAACTAATTAGCTAGAATGAATTCTAAAAGTGATATTTACATTATGCAATTGAATTGAATATATCTTGGCCATTCGGAGTCGGGTACTCGCAAGAACATGATCTCGGGTTGAGTTGAGCAGTCGAGGTAAGTAGCTTGCCTAACTTTGTGTTGGGGACCTTCCCCTAGGTTGTTTTTGATATAATTGTTATGTGGGCGCCGTGTATGCGAGGTGACAAGTACGTACACGGGCCATTTCTGTAAAAATCCCACTTTTTCTTCAAAACTTATACACTTCCTTGTACTTCTATTGCATCAGTTCTACGTGTTTAATTGTTAATCTTAGATTAGGGAAGCATGCCTACTATTTTCATATTGAATTGCTTAATTGACCCTCTATGCGCCATGTTTAGCTATTTTATCCATGTTTTCCTACTTGTACCTTGATGTGCTGTTAGAATTGGTGTTTATTTGGCATTTACTTCACGCTGCATATTTAAATTGGGGACTACGGACGCATTCTGGGAGATCCCCCTTGTATTGCATATTTAAAATGGGGACTACAGACGTAATCTGGGAGACCCCCACCCCCCCCAGCACTGCATATTTAAATTGGGGACTACGGACGTATTCTGGGAGATTCCCCATGTACTACATGATTATATTTGGAACTACGAGACGGTATCCCGGGAGTTTCCACTGTGAGATACGTTATGTTGAGCCTAGAGCTCCATTTTGCTGTTTAATTCAGATTATTTATTTGAATTGTATACTTTAGAATTCGCACTATTTAAACTGTTTTTATTTATAAAACCAGTAGAGCCTTAACCTGACCCCGTCACTACTTGACTGGGGTTAGGCTTGGCACTTACTGGGTACCCGAACGTGGTGTACTCATGCCCTTTCCTACACATGTTTTCTTGTGCAGATCTAGGTTCTAGCTCGCATTCCCGTGGCTAGTGGTCATCGTAGCTGTATTACGGAGGCCGTAAGGTAATTCTGCCGCGACCGCAGAATCCTCTAAGTCACCTTCCATTCCATTTTAGATAGAGACTTTTATGTATTTGTTTCTTTCTCATTGTATAGATCTATTATGGTATAGAAGCTTGTGACTTAAAAGTGACATTCTGGGTTTTGGGAATTATGCTTGTACATGTCGAGTGGCGATGTTTTACTTAGTAGATTTACTTTACCCTGTCTTTACTTATTATTTTGTTTAATATCTTCCGCCAATTTAGGCTTACCTAGTCGTAGAGACTAGGTGCCGTCACTATACCTTTCAGAGGGTAAATCGGGTCGTGATAAGTTGGTATCAAAGCGTCTAGGTTCATAGGAGTCACAAGTCACAAGCCGATTTATTAGAGTCTCGCGGATCGGTGTGGAGACGTCCGTATCTATCTTCGAGAGGCTATGTAACTATTGAGAACAATCATATTCTTGGAATTCCTTGTCGTGCTAGTTATTGACATCAAAATTCTAAAACTCTATTCTACTCTCTCACAGATGGTGAGAACCTGTACCGGGCGTACTGACGATCAGGCACCCGAGCCCCTAACTAGAGCCGCCAGAGGCAGGGGCAGGGGTAGAGGAAGAGCACGCAGTGTAGCCCGAGTACCAGCGAGAGCAGAGATAGAGGAGCCCCCAGCAACTACAGTTGGAAGGGCACAGGAGGTCCCTACTGTTACTCCAGCCCTCCAAGAGACTTTGGCTAAGTTTATGAGCACTTTCAGCACTCTGACTCAGGCGGGACTACTCCCGATAGCTCCAGACACATCTCAGGCCTGGAGCGGGGCACATACTCTTGTATCCCGTACTCCTAGCAGAGGTTCCATGTTGGGCAGGTTCAAGAGTATATACATATGCCCCCAGCGGCTCCAGCTCAGCATGATGCTAGTGCAGCAGCTTTTGAGGCAGAGCAGCTCAGACTTGAGAGGTACAAGAAGTACCACCCACCTATTTTAAGCGGACTAGCTTCAGATGACGATTTGGGTTTTCTTGAGGAGTGTCATCGTATTCTCCGCACTATGGGTATTGTGGAGATGAGTGGGGTTTCTTTTACCGCTTTTCAGCTGAGGGGAGCGACTTATCAGTGGTGGTGTTCCTATGAGCTGAGTAGTCCGGATGAGGTATCTTCACTCACTTGGACTCAATTTTCAGAGATGGTTTTTCTTGAGTTTGTCCCTTAGAGCCTCAGGGATGCTTGGCGTGCAAAGTTTGAGCATCTATGCCAGGGTACTATGACTGTGTCGGAATATTTAGTCTGTTTCAGTGACTTGGCTCGTCATGCACCTGCCTTGCTTGGCACGATCAGAGAAAGAGTTTGACGTTTCATTGAGTTACTCCACCCCGGTATTCGGTCTAGTATGGCCAGAAAGTTGGAGTCAGATATCACTTACCAGCAGGCAGTGAGTATTTCCCGGATGATTGAGAGCATGTTTTCCCAAGACAGAGAGGAGAGGAAGGCCAAGAGGTCTCGAGAGACTGGTCATTATTCGGGAGCTTGTGCACTAGCAGCACGCTATGGTAGGGGATTTGTGAGTCTCCCAGTTCATTTAGCTCTTCCAGCAGCCAGTGATATTCCAGCTCCTCCTAGACCTCAGGAGCCTTATTATGCACCACCATTATCTAGTGTGCCTCTTGCTCGAGGTGCTATTACCGGCCAGTTCAGAGTCAGCATCAGCCGCCACGTCCTTTGAGGGGTTGTTTTGAGTGTGGTGACCCGCGCCACATGTTCAGATATTTCCCCAGAGCTATGAAGGGTGCGTCATCTCAGACTTATCAGGACCCACATGCTCCACCGGGTCCTCCAGCTATTCTGCCAGCTCCAGCTACTATCTCACCTTCTCAGACAACTCGAGGTAGTGGTCGGGGAGGCCGAGGTCTCCCCATAGGGGGAAGCCAGGCCTGGTACTATGCCCTTCCAACCCGTTCAGAGGTAGTCGCTTCAGATTCAGTCATAACAAGTATCTTCCATGTTTGTCATAGGGATGCATCATTATTATTTGATCCAGGCTCTACGTATTCATATGTGTCTTCTTATTTTTCTTCACATCTGGGGATATCTCGGGATTCTTTAGTTCCTCCATTTATGTTTTCCCGTGGGAGATTCTCTTGTTGTGGACCGCGTATATTGGTCGTGTTTGATTGTTATCAGTGGTTTTGAGACCAGAGCTGACTTGTTATTACAATGGTATAATTCGACGTTATCTCGGGCATGGACTAGTTGTCTCCCCATTATGCTATTCTTGATTTTCACACCAAGACCGTGACGCTGGCTATGCCAGGTTTATCGAGATTAGAGTGGAGAGGTACCTTGAGACATTTCTTTCCTTAAGGCTCAACGGATGGTTGAGAAAGGGTGTGATGCGTACTTGGCCTATGTGAGAGATGTTAGTGTTGATACCCCTACAGTTGAGTCAGTTCCAGTTGTGAGGGATTTTCCTAATGTGTTTCCAGCTGATCTTCTAGGTATGTCGCCCGATAGAGATATTGATTTCGGCATTGATTTGTTGCCGGGCACTCAACCCATTTCCATTCTTCCCTATCGTATGGATCCTCCTGAGTTGAAAAAGATAAAAGATCAGTTGCAGGGGTTGCTTGATAAGGGTTTCATCAGAACTAGTGTATCACCTTGGGGTGCTCCGGTATTATTTGTGAAGAAAAAGGATGGTTCTATGCGTATGTGTATTGATTATCGGCATCTGAACAAGGTTACAGTGAAGAACAGATATCCATTGCCTCGCATTGATGATTTATTCGACCAGTTACAGATTGCCAGGGTATTTTCCAAGATTGACTTGCGTTTTGGCTATTATCAGTTGAAGATTCGGGAGTCGGATATCCCGAAGACTACCTTCAGGACCAGATATGGTCACTATGAGTTTCTTGTCATGTCATTTGGGCTGACCAATGCCCCAGCAGCCTTTATGCATTTGATGCATAGTGTGTTCCAGCCTTATCTTAATTCCTTCGTCAATGTGTTCATTGACGATATCTTAGTACATTCTCGGTCCCAGGAGGTTCATGAGCAGCATCTGAGGACCGTGCTTCAAACTTTGAGGGAGAAGAAATTGTATGCAAACATTTCTAAGTGTGAATTTTGGGTTGATTCTTTGGCATTCTTAGGCCATGTGGTGTCTTGTGATGGGATCAAGGTAGACCCGAATAAGGTGGAGGCGGTGCAGAGTTGGCCTAGACCATCATCATCTACTGAGATCCGCAGTTTCCTTGGTTTGGCAGGGTTCTATCGCCGTTTTATGGAGGGATTTTCATCCATTGCAGAACTTATGACCAGACTGACCCATAAGGGTGCTCCGTTCAGGTGGACTAAGGAGGGTGAGGAGAGCTTTCAGAAGCTCAAGACAGCCCTAACTACAGCTCCAGTATTGGTATTGCCTACGGGTTCAAGGTCCTATATAGTCTATTGTGATGCTTCGAGGATTGGCCTTGGAGCGGTATTGATGCAGGATGGTAGGGTGATTGCCTATGCGTCAAGACAATTGAAGGTGCATGAGAAGAAATATCCAGTTCATGATCTCCAGTTGGCAGCGATTGTTCACACCCTGAAGATATGGCATCATTATTTATACAGTGTTCCCTGTGAGATTTTCACAGATCACCGGAGTTTGCAGCAGTTGTTCAAGCAAAAGAACCTTAATTTGCGCCACCAGAGGTGGTTGGAGTTATTAAAGGACTATGACATCACTATATTATACCACCCGGGGAAAGTCAATGTGGTGGCCCACACCTTGAGTCGCCGGGCAGAGAGTTTGGGGAGTTTGGCATATCTTAGCCAGTCAGTTCGTGAGATTGAATCTTTCAAAGCCTTGCCGGGTTTTTGCTTGTGTGGTTGCCCCGTCTTCTCTTTATGAACGCATTCGAGAGTGCCAGTATGATGATCCTTACCTCCTGGTTCTTCAGGACAGGGTCCGGCGAGGTAATGCCAGGGATGTGACTATAGGTGATGATGGCGTGATAAGGATGCAGGGTCATATATGTGTGCCCAATGTAGATGGACTTCAGGAGATGTTTCTTGAGGAGGCCCATAGCTCGCAGTATTCCATTCATCCGGGTACCGCGAAGATGTACCAGGACCTGAGAGAGCACTACTGGTGGAGAAGGATGAAAAAGGATATAGTGGAGTTTGTGGCCAAGTGTCTCAACTGTCAGTAACTCAAATATGAGCATCAGAGACCAGGAGGGTTGCTTCAGCAGATTGAGCTTCCAGAGTGGAAGCGGGAGCGGATCACCATGGACTTTGTGGTTGGACTTCCTCGTACTTTGAGAAAGTTCGATTCTATTTGGGTGATTGTGGATCGGCTGACCAAGTCAGCCTATTTCATTCTAGTATTGAATACATAATCCTCCGAGACGTTGGCTGAGATTTACATCAGGGAGATTGTTTGCCTTCATGGTATTCTAGTATCTATCATTTAAGATAGAGGTACACAGTTCACTTCACGGTTCTGGAGAGCCGTTCAGCAAGAGCTAGGCACCAGGGTAGAGTTGAGTACAGCCTTTCACCCTCAGACGGACGGGCAGTCTGAGCACACTATTCAGATTCTTAAGGATATGCTCTATGCCTGTGTGATGGATTTTGGAGGGTCATGGGACCGATACTTGCCACTTGCAGAGTTTGGTTATAATAATAGTTACCAGTCCAGCATTCAGATGGCACCATATGAGGCTTTGTATGGTAGACGATGTCGGTCTCCAGTGGGATGGTTCGAGCCGGTCGAGGCTCGATTGTTGGGTACAGATTTGGTCCAAGATGCCCTGGACAAGGTGAAGGTGATTCAGGAGAGACTTCGCACAGATCAGTCCAGGCAGAAGAGTTAGGTAGACCGGAGGGTTCGTGATTTGGAATTTATGGCTGGTGATCGGGTTTTGCTTCGGGTATCGCTTATGGAGGGCGTCATGAGGTTCGGAAAGAAGGGTAAGATGAGTTCGATATTTATTGGTCCTTTTGAGGTGTTGCGGTGTGTTGGGGAGGTTGCTTATGAGCTAGCCTTGCCTCCCAACCTAGTAGGAGTTTATCTGGTATTCCACGTCTCTATGCTCCGGAGGTATCACAGTGACCTGACCCATGTTTTGGATTTAAGTTCAGTAGAGTTGGACAATGATCTATCATATGTTGAGGAGCCAGTAGCTATATTGGATAGGCAGGTCAGAAAGCTCAGGTTGAAGAATATTGCATCAGTCAAGGTTCAGTAGAGGGGTCAGTCGGTCAAGGAGGCGACTTGGGAGACCGAGCAGGATATGCACAGTCAGTACCCTCAACTTTTCACAGCTTCAGGTATGTCCCTATACTCGTTCGAGGACGAACGGTTTTCTTAAGAGGGGGAGAATGTAACGACCCGGTCGATCATTTTTAGAGTTAACTCCCTGATCCCCTAATAACTGTTTTCCCCACGTTCGTTCTATTTATGGGTCTGGTCGGAGTGATTAGTTGTGAATTTCGGATAGTTTTTGGACACATTGTCCCTATATGTGAGTTTAAGCTTTAGAAATTGGACTGTAGTTAAAACTGTGTGAAGACGGTTCCGGAATGGAATTCTGTCAACTTCGTTAGATCTATTGGGTGATTTCGGGGTTAGGAGCGCGTCTGAAATGTGTTTTCGAGGTCTGTAGTAGATTTAGGCTTAAATTGGCGAAAGCTAGAAATTCAACGATTTCAGCCGATAGGTGAAATTTTGATATCGGGCTCAGAA
The DNA here is from genome assembly GCA_005239495.1 of Nicotiana undulata. Taxonomy (NCBI): domain Eukaryota; kingdom Viridiplantae; phylum Streptophyta; class Magnoliopsida; order Solanales; family Solanaceae; genus Nicotiana; species Nicotiana undulata. The sequence goes on from ML284208.1 coordinate 97,299, forward strand.
TAGAATTCCGAGAGTGGATAAAGGTCCGTAGTGTCATTTATGATCTGTGTGTAAAATTTGAGGTCATTCGGACTAGTTTTGACAAGTTTCGGCATTGGTTGTAGATTTTGGAAATTCCCTAAGTTTTTAGACTTGAATCCATGCATAATTCTTGATTTTGATGTTATATGACGTGGTTTGAGGGCTCGACTAAGTTTGAATGAGTTATTAGGACTGGTTGGCAGTTTTGGTTGAGGTCCTGGGGGCCTCGGATGTATTTCAGATGCTCAACGGTCGATTCTAGCCTTGTGAGGATTGCTGGTTTTCTGGTGTCAATGAAGCAGACCTTTTCCCATTGCGATTGCATGAGAGGATAGGCGTTCACGCATAGAAATTTGGGGCCAGCTGGGTTTTGTGCAGTGCGATCGCATACACTGGACCGCGATCACGTAGGTCCGCTAGGATGGGGAAGGGGGAGTTGTTTAGTGCGTTCGCGTGCGAGCGCGTAGGTTCATTCTCAGATTGAATCGCGAACGCGTGGGGGCAAGGTCGTGTTCGCATAAGAGTGTGAGGCAGCAGTGTAGGAGCGTTCCTCTACGCTAACGCATGATGAGTTCCGCATTTTCATAGTGCATTTCTTTGTGCACCTGGGCAGATTTTAAAAACCCAAATCAAGGGTTTAAGCCATATTTCATATTTTTGAACTTGGGAGCTCGGGGATTGGCGATTGTTAGAGAGATTTTCACCTAGGCGATTTGGATAAGTAATTCCTACTTGGTTTAGACTAATTTCCATGAATCTACACTTAAATCCATCCTTTAATTTCGAATTTATGGTGGAAAATTGGGGAAAATTTGGATAAGGTTCTTAGGCCAAGTTTTTCAGTTTTGATCGAGATTTTGGTATCCGATTCGAGTAATTCTTGTATGGTTAGGCTCGTGAGTGAATGGGTGTCCATAATTTATATTTTTTACCCGATTCCGAGACGTGGGCCCGGGGGACCTTTTGGGAAATTTTCCTGATTTCGCGTATTAGCTTTGAACTAATTAGCTAGGTTGAATTCTTAAAGTGATATTTACATTATGCAATTGAATTGAATAGATTTGGGTCATTGGGAGTCGGGTACTCGTGGCAAGAACGTGATCTCGGGTTGAGTTGAGCAGCCGAGGTAAGTGGCTTACCTAACTCTGTGTTGGGGACCTTCCCCTAGGTTGTTTTTGATATAATTGTTGTGTGGGCTCCGTGTACGCGAGGTGACAAGTACGTACGCGGGCCATTTCTGTAAAAATCTCACTTTTTCTTCAAAAATTATACAGTGCCTTATACTTCTATTGCGTCAGTTCTACGTGTTTAATTGTTCATGTTAGATTAGGGAAGCATTCCTACTGTTTTCATATTGAATTGCTTAATTGACCCTCTATGCGCCATGTTTAGCTAGTTTACCCCTGTTTTCCTACATGTACCTTGATGTGCTGTTAGAATTGGTGTTTATTTGGCATTTACTTCGTGGTGCAAATTTAAATTGGGGACTACAGACGTATTCTGGGATATCCCCCATGTATTGCATATTTAAATTGGGGACTACAGACGTATTCTGGGACATCCTCCCCCCCCCCCAGCACTGCATATTTAAATTGGGGACTATGGACGTATTTGTACTGCATGATCATATTTGGAACTACGGGACGGTATCCCGGGAGTTTCCACTGTGAGATACGTTGTGCTGAGCTGAGAGCTCCATTTTGCTGTTTAATTCAGATTATTTATTTGAAATGTATACTTTAGAATTTATTTCTTTTTCGCACTATTTAAATTGTTTTTATTTATAAATCCAATAAAACCTTAACCTGACCTCGTCACTACTTGACTGAGGTTAGGCTTTGCACTTACTGGGTACCGAATGTGGTGTACTCATGCCCTTTCCTGCACATATTTTTCGTGTGCAGATCCAGGTTCTAGCTCGCATTCTCGTGGCTAGTGGTCATCGTAGGCTTATTACAGAGACCGTAAGGTAATTCTGCCGCGTCCGCAGAATCCTCTGAGTCACCTTCCATTCCAGTTTAGATAGAGACTTTTATGTATTTTTTTATTTCTCGTTGTATAGATCTATTACAGTATAGAAGCTTATGACTTAAAAGTGACATTCCGGGTTTAGGAAATTATGCTCGTACATGCCGAGTGGCGATGTTTTACTTAGTAGATTTACTTTACCCTGTCTTTACTTATTATTTTGTTTAATATCTTCCACAAATTTAGGCTTACCTAGTCGTAAAGACTAGGTTCCGTCACGATACCTTTCGGAGGGTAAATCGGGTCGTGACAGCGAACTCTGCTAAAGGTAAATATTGGTCTCACTGACCCTGAGGTCCTTAGAGCATGCCCACAACATGTCCTCAAATATCTGAATTGTGCGCTCGAACTTCCCGTTCGTTTGAGGATGAAACACGATACTTAACTCGACCCCCATGCCCAAATCACGTTTCACGGTTCTTCACAAATGCAATGTTAATTGCGTACCACGATAAGAATTGATGGAAATAGGCACGACGTGCAGGTGGATAATCTCCCAGATGTAAACCTGAGCAACCCGCTCTGAAGAATAGGAAGTCATCACCGAAATGAAGTGTGCGGACTTAGTCACCGGTCCACAATAACCCAAATAGTGTCATATTTTCCTCAAGGTCCGTGGTAAGCTTACCACATAATCCATAGTGATGCGCTCCCACTTTCACTCTGGTATCTCCAATTTTTGAGTCAACCCACCAGGTTTTTGATACTCGTACTTCACCTGTTGACAATTACAACACCGAGACATAAGCAACACTATCTTTCTCCGTTCTCCACCACTAATAGTATTGTTTCAAGTCACTGTACATCTTTGCGACAACTGGGTGAATGAAATAGAGCAAACAGTGATCCTCCTGAAGGATCAATGATCTCATCCAATTTCACTCCTCTATTTAAGGATATGAAAAGGATCGATGCAATACTAATATCCAACAGAGTCGGGATCAAATTACACAGGGAGCTATGACAATGGGTGCTAGTAGTATATATCTTAGTGTGTGGATTTGTATATCTTAATTTTTACTTCTGCAATATTGGGTTTTGTTTGAAAATCTAACTTAAACTACGATTGGGATTTAAAAAATGAAACTAGGAAATTATTTTTGGTTGTTTTTCAATGGATAAAAAGGCCTAGGGCTATGACCTTCACCTAGATGTTCGCCTAATGGGTTGTAAACTTTAAAGCTTGTTTTATTGGTCGGGGTGTATTATAGCTATCAACACTTAAGTACACACTCAATACCTCTCGGTTAGAGAGTTATTTTTCCCAATTGGCTTTTTCAAGTACAAATGGGTATTGAACAAAGTAGTTGATGTGGTAAGAATTGCCGAGTAGAATCATGGAATAAAATTAAAATCGAGTGACGCTTAGCCCAATTCATGTTGTGAAAATTGTCTCCATAATAGCCTAAATACGAGCTCCACAACTCAAAATATGATAAAATGACTCAAGGTCCAAAGATAGAGTACTTATAACCACTTAACAGAAATACTCATCGTGATAGCGGGAATCCCTTCGCCATCGCGATCGCGAAGCAAAGACGCGACTGCCACTAGATTACATTTCGCTTTCGCGGTGCATTCCTCGCGACACGACTCACAACCGATTCAGAACTTCGCGAACGCGATGAAGAAGGCCTCGAGCTCTAGCTCCCAGCATTCGCTAACGCGAAGAAGCCTTTCCCCAACTCTACGCGAACGCGGAAAAGACTTTCCCCAACTCTACTTGAACACAGTCGACCTGTCGTGAACGCGATGAAGAAAATACTCCAGTTCCATAAATCACTATGCGCCCGCATCCATTTCTTTGTGATCACGGAGAACAACAGAGACATCAACAAAAAGCAAAAACCAACAACTCCAAGCCAATCTAGAATGATCTGAAACCATCCCAAAACATACCCGAGCCCCTCAGGAACCCGTCTGAACATACCAATAAGTCCCAAAACATAATACGGGCGTACTCCAGGCCTCAAATAACACATAACAACATCAAAATCACGAATCGCACCTCAAATCGAACTAAATGGACTTTTGAACTTTCAACTTCCAAAACTTGTGCTGAACAATATCAAATCAACTCGGAATGACCTCAAAGTTTGCACACAAGTTGCAAAATGGCATAAAGATCATAATCTTACTCCCGAAACCAAAATCCAAATTTGATATCATCAAAGTCAATTTCTGGTCAAACGTATGAACATTCCAAAACTCCAAATTGCCAACGTTCGCCAGTTAATGCCAAAACCTTCAAGAAACAACCAAATGAAAATCCAGGCATACGCCTGTTTAACCAAAGAATTAGATCCTTTGACCAAAGCTATTTTTAGGATGAACGTGGGTTTATGATAACCAAGGTAATAATGATAATTGCAAATAAATAAGTGAATGGAAAATAACGAGATGCACAGAAAATAAAGTGTATTATAATAGTGGTTCCAATGTCCCTTACAAGTTATATTTTATTATCTTATATAAGGAATTTCTTAATATAATGTCTAACTTTTACAATGATTGCACATTAATGACTAATTATGACATTAATGTTACGTTACAAAGAGTAACCGTAACTGTTGCGTGAGGGTTGTGTAACGTGTGGATCATTAATTGAAGATCTTTGAATCTGCCCGTAGCTCTGTACGGATTCATTCCAACTGTCTCTTCCTTGTCTCAATCAGGTTGAGTTTCCCATAGCTGATTACCCTGTAGGTATATTGTTTCATGCCTCTTTGCCTCGTTCTTCTTTATAGAATCCTGTCCAGCTGTCATATTTTTATTGCTCCACATAACTGGCTGATTCATCAAAAATTATTACACGTGTGAAGCTCTTTTTACCAATACAGATAGTCCCCTCACTTACCATTTATTTATCGATTAATATTTGGTAAGTGGGTACTCATTTATGGCGGGAATATTTTGTCGCCGCTTCACTCGACATTGCATCTTTCTCTGAACGTAGGCGTTTCTTGTCAGTTCCATTTAATTCTTATGTCATGTGGCATTTTCGGATTGGTTCTGTAATTGTTCAGCGCCTTTTAGGGCTTTTTGCGGCTGCATCAGCCACGAAGTAACACCTTCAATTATGGATTTCACATCATTATTTTTTCCCATTTTTTGACGGTTGTCTTTGAGTATAAATACCCCTTTTACTTTCTTTACTTTCACGAAAAGCTTCTAACTTTCAAACTTTATTTGTAAAGAACTTTTTCTTGTCTTTGTAAATATGTCTTCCTTAAACCAATCTAAGAGAGTCATAAACGTAGATGATTTGACTCCCTCTTCTGCTCTGATGCGGAGTAGGAGAGGCGGCAGGTTGAGGAATTTAGATTCTACTCCTTCAAGGGGTTCTTCCTCTTCTCAAATTACTTCCCTTCCTTCTTCTAGGTCAAATTACCTGTGGAGTTTACCTTTGCTAGGGATACTCAGGCCCTTAAAGATCAACTTTCTTCATTGTCGTCTCTTGATAGTGCTGACAAGTACCCTACCTTGATCACTGAAGGTTTAATTCCTCTTATACGTGGGGACTGTTTTTGGGGGTCTGATTTTCCTGTCGTCGTTCCAAATGGTAATCAACAAATAACGTCTTACAAGATGGGGTATTCTTTTGTTTATACCTATCCCCTTACATTAGGGTTCAAGCCTCCCATCGACCCAGTTATCATCGAGTTCTGTCGATTTTTCAAAATTTGCTTGGGACAAGTCGGTCCTCTTATATGGCGAGTCGTTGCATTTCTTAGATGTTTGGATACTTTAGCTTCGGTCCCCTTCACCTTTAATCATCTTATTCACCTTTATTCCCTAATGCTATTCCGTCAAGGAATTTTTACCTTGGCTGCCAGGAGTTAAAGAGTGTTGGTGACTCCTGACGATGAAAAGGATCAAGGTTGGTTTCATCGGTATGTTGTTGTGCCTATTGCTGGTTTAGTAGGTGAAGAAAATCTTCCCTTCCCAGAGAAGTGGAATCATGCACGTGAGTACATTTTTGCTCATATTCCTTGCTTTTTGCTTTAGGTATTTTATTAACACTGTAGTTGTTTCTTCTTTTTGCAGCAATTATGGGAACTGTCGAGAATGTATCCGTTTTCGAGACTGGGTAGAAAAGCTTTTGTTAATCGCTCTGTTGGAAGAACGTTCGTGGAAGTAATTCTCCAGGAAGTACCGTTGGAGAGTTAAAACTCACGGTAAGCGAAGCTTTTATTTTTGCTTCTTTTCTTGTTTAAGCGTTTCTTTTTTACCCTTTTTCTTTTGACAGGGTTTCCCGCTCGTGGAGTTTCTGATGCGTCTGTTCCTAAGTTGTCCCTGTCTCACGCCCAGGAAATCATTTCATTCTCTTCTTCTTCAAAGAGGAAGGCATGTGGGTCAAGGACCTCGGAAGAAGAAGAGGAAGAGGAGGGCACTTTGGTCCATAGGTCACGCAGAAGGAAGGTGGTCTCAGACGACGAGTCTACACCTGTCATTGTGCCTTCCCTGCCTGAAGTTGGACTTTCTGCCTTCGAGGATGCTACTTCATCTCCCATGCGTGAATCTATTAACCATTTGTTCCGTGAAGTCTTTGGTCATGTTGCTGATGAAGCTCCCTTGGCTGTTTCTCTCATTGTCTTAGAGAACTCCCTTCAACTGTTCCAGTTATTTCTCCTGCTCCCGTGGCTATTCCTACTCATGTCGTTGCTCCCTCTCCCGTGGCTTTTTCGGCCCCTCAGACTTCCTTGCCCGTAGCTCTTCCATCTCTACCTGCTCCTGTGCCTTCTGTTACAGAAGTAGGGTCTTCCAGCAGGGAGATGAGGCAGGTGATGATAGAAGTTCCATCAGAGGGTAGTCTCTTTAAAAAGTCTGGCCAGCCTGATGTGTGGTTGAAACCGTTGATAGGCCCGATAGAGAGAGCTAAGTTGGACAGCCTCAGTTCCCTTACATGGGCTAATGAAATCGTGCATACTTCTTTAAAGGTAAAATGCATTTTCTTGTGTTCATTCTTGTATATGTATTTACCATATCTAATTGACTTTCTTTTGCATATCAATCTTATAGGCACGGAGCTTATGAAGATGGTTTCTAACACGGAGCAGGAAGTGAAATAATGGCGTGTTGAAGCAGATAACTGGAAGGAGCAATATGAAAGCTTAAGGCTAAACATGGAGGCCGTAGAAGAAGAAAAATGTACCTTGGAGCAGCAAGTGAGAGTCATGACGGCAGAGTTGGCCGTGGAGAAAGCATCTTCTGATCAGGCGGGCAAAGATAAGAACGTCCTTGAGTCCTTATTTGCGGAGCATCTGTCTCTTGCCTCTGAAGAGATCGGGAAATTGAACGCCTTGCTGAACCAAAAGGAGGAGTATTCAGGCGAGCTTGTGCAATCACTTACTCAGACCCAGGAGGATCTCCGCAACTCTTTGGAGAAAGTTTAATTCCTGGAAAGGTCTCTCGCTCCTTTAAGGGCCTCCAATGATGCTGCTCTGGATGAGAGTGACGAACTAAGAGCTGAGGTTATGCTATGGGAAAAAGATTACTAAGCTCTTGCATATAGGACAGTTGTTGATGTAAGTTGGGCATATATGAACTCCCACCTCGACACATTGACTGAAATGAGCCGAGAGTGTTTCGACCTTAATGCTGAAATTGCAAAAATCAAGGAGGCCATTAAGAAGGCTCAACAAGGTCTGAATCTCTTTTCAACTGAAGGTGAGGCTTCTGCTGTTCAAGTCTCTTCGTGCCCAGCTACTCCAGTTCCCTCTGCCAGTGAAGTCAATCCCCCTTCCAAAGAAGTTTAAGAAGTTGGTTCCTCTTTTTTTCTTTTTTTTTCAATTAGTGGTTACCCCCAGTACCATCGGGGTAAGTTTGGATCCTTTTAAGTCCCCAAATAACAACTTAGGGGCACCTGAATGTATATAAACTTTATACAGCTAAGTATAAGTTAATACTTAGTTTACTTAGCCGTTAATATGTTAATGCAAGTATGACTTTTGTTTTGAGTTTCTGTTCCACTCTTTAAGTCTTTTGCATGCTTCATTTTTGAGGTTTAAGTTTTACCTCTGAGTTTTGCATATAAAATGCTTAGATTATCCGTAACTTTTCGTAGAAGGTACGGTTTTATGAAAGAGGGCCCTTTTTTATCGACACTTAATGAAGAAGATGTCTCAACTTCATAATGGTGTAAAAATGCAATAGTCAGATAGGAATTTTTCACATGTTTAACAATGTTTCTGAAAAACGTTTTTGTGCCGAACTTTCATAACATTTTACATGTGTTTGATTATTGTCTAAAACTCATGTTGAAACTGTTTTCTTTTAACAGGTTTGATATACACTTGTATTTCGTAACTGTTTTCCTTATGTAACAGTTTTTTCGAGTTAATACAAGGGAATAACTATTATTTTGTTTTGTAACAGTTTTCGTCAAGGTATGGGTTTTTACCCATAACTATTTTTATTGACAACAGTTTTTAATAAACACGAGGGTGGGGATTTTTCATTCGTAACTGTTTTTTGTTTATAATAGTTTTTTGAATAGATGCAAGGATAGTGATCTTTCATCATCCGTAACTGTTTTTTATTGATAACAGTTTTTTGTATGAGTACAAATATTTCATAATTATTTTTAGTTACAACAGTTTTCTGAATGAGTACAAAGATGATGATCTTTATCCACAACTGTTTTTAGTTACAACAGTTTTCTAAATAAGTACAAAGATGTGCATTTCTCCCTCATAACTAATATTTTGCCTTTTAACCTGACCGTTTGTTTACACCTATGAACATTGTTCAAAGGTTTTTGAATCAGACTTTTGTGCTTTTGAGTCTTTGGCTCTTTCGATTTTGCTCGTATCACTTGACTTGTTGGGTAGATGGATCTTCAGGCTTCGAGATTTGACTTTTTAATAGTCATTTTTTCTTTGTCTTTGCCTTCCATACTGTATAGTCCCGCAAGTGTTTGAACTTTGAATAATGAAATCTCGAGCACTTGACTATTCCTTCTTTGTGGTCCATTTCCTGAAAAGGAAAAACATACGGGGTTTGAATGTATATAGTTTTTAGATGATGACTGCTTAACCTTTTAAAACATCCATCGGAAAGTGTAACCCTAGACCGGGAATTCAGTTACTTCCTCGCGTCTTTGCAGGTCTAATATCATCATCTGGTGATGGGTTAGCTTTTTGCCTATCATCTAAAACTGTTAGTAAAATTTTAACTATACAGATATGAAATCGAACGTAGTGATACCTGTCCGGGGGTATTCCTTTTCCTTAGAAGTAATACTTCTTCAAATGGATGGCATTCCAGCTTGTTGGTAAGATCATGTCGTCCATAGCTTCCAGCTCATAGGCGCCTTTCCTAGTGATGCCTCGGACTTTGTAGGGTCCTTCCCAATTTGGGTTTAACTTTCGCGCATCAGCTTCTTTTGTTGATTGGAAGACTTTCTTGAGAACGAAGTCCCCAATTTTGAAGTATCTGAGGTGGGCTTTCCGGTTTTAATAACGCTCTATGGTTTGTTTTTGAGCTTCCATACGTATCAGCGCGATTTCTCTACTTTGTTCGAGAAAGTCCAGATTAGTTCTCAACTCGTCGCTATTTGTATCTTCCGTGGCTGTTGTAAACTTTATGCTTGGTTCGCCAATATCCACCGGTATTAAGGCTTCTAAGCCATAAACAAGCGCGAATGGAGTTTCTCCCGTGGCTGTTTTTGAAGTTGTTCTGTAAGCCCATAGCACTTCATCAGGCCAATTTCCCTTGGCTTTCTCTAACCTTTTCTTTAGGTTGTTGATGATGACTTTATTCGTTGATTCAGCCTGCCCATTAGCCACGGGGTGATATGGTGCTGAAGTAATTCGTCTGATTTTCCAGCTTTTGAAGAATTCTGTGATTTGCGAACCTATGAACTGCGAGCCATTATCACATATGATCTCCTTCGGTATTCCAAATTGGCATATTATATTTCTCCATATGAAGCTTTTTACTTCTTTTTCTCGCACTTGTTTAAAAGCTTCTTCCTCCACCCATTTCGTGAAATAGTCAGTTAACACGAGTAAGAACCGTACCTTTCCTTTAGCTACGGGAAGGGGTCCCACTATGTCCATCCCCCATTTCATGAACGGCCATGGCGATACCACTGGGTGCAATAACTCTGCTGGTCGGTGCATGTTGTTAGCAAATCATTGGCATTTGTCGCATTTGGATACGAAGCCCTCAGTTCTTCTTCCATCTTAGGCCAATAGTACCTAGCTCTTATTAGGGTTTTGACCAAGGATCTTACTCCTGCGTGATTTCCACAGTGTCCTTCGTGGACTTCCCTCATCACGAACTCCGTTTGGTTAGGTCCGAGGCATTTTGCTAAAGGACCTCCGAACATTTTGCGATATAAAGAATTACGAATGAGGCAGTACCACACAGCTTTTCGGCGAAATGCTTGAGCCGTGTTTTTGTCTTCAGGTACGGTGTCATTCTGCAAAAAAATTAAAATTTCATTTCTCCAATCTCAGGTTAAATTGTTAAATGTTACCTCATTTTTATCTTGCTCTATTGCTGAATGGAACAGATGGACGACAATTGTATTGTCTTCATTTGTTACTTCCGTAACTGCTGCGAGGTTAGCCAATGCATCTTCTTCTGCATTTTACTCTCTAGGTATTTGTATTACCTTCCACGTTTTGAATTGCCTTACGAGATCTCGTGCATTTTCTAGATACTGTTGCATCCGAGTCTCCCAAACAATATAAGCCCCCTGCATCTGATTTACTACCAGCTGAGAATCACTTTTGATTACGATTTGCTCGATTGAGAGTTTTCGTACCAGTTCTAGTCTTGCAATGACAGCTTCGTACTCCACTTCATTGTTTGTTATAGGATAACATTTGATAGCTTGCCGCGTCTTTTCACCCGTGGGTGATATTAAGACTGTGCCGGCAGTCCTAGGCTGATATATTCCTTCATGCTCGCTTAATTCTATGGCCCATTTAGCTAACCTTCCTGATAATTCCTATTTATAAAGAATATTTCTTAATGGATATGAGGTCACAACAGTGATTGGATGACATTGAAAATATGGTCTTAATTTTCTAGATGCCATAATTAGAGCCAAGGCTAATTTTTCTAGATGTGGGTATCTAGTTTCAGCATCTAATAATGTCTTGATTACATAATAAATTGGAGATTGTTACATTTGTCTTCCCTTACTAGTACTGCACTTACGGCAATTTCTGCAACGACAAGGTAGATATACAACCTCTCCCCTTCTTATGGCTTTGATTGCAACAAGGGTTTTGATAGATAAGCCTTAATATCTTTGAGAGCCTGTTGACATTCTCCAGTACATTCGAACTAATTTTTCTTCTTGAGAACTGAAAAGAATTTAAAGCTTTTCTTGGAAGACCTGGAAATAAATCTTCTTAAGGCTGCAATCCTTCCCGTTAGTCTTTGAACTTCCTTTTTGTTCGTAAGTATATCAGGTATTTCTTCAATAGATTTAATTTGAGCAGGATTTACCTCTATTCCTCTATTTGATACAAGGAAACCCAAAAATTTACCCTATTCAACGCCAAAGGCGCATTTTTCTGGATTCAATTTCATATTATACCTGCGTAAAATTTCAAAGGTAATGGAGAGGTGCTGGAAATGGTCCTCCGCATGTTGATGTTACCAGCATGTCATCGATGTGAACTTCCATCGTCTTTCTCAGATGTTCCTGGAAAATCTTGGTCACTAGCCTTTGGTACGTGGCTCCAACATTTTTAGGGCCGAAAGGCATGACTTTGTAACAATAAGTCCCCCTGTTTGTAATAAAGGAATTTTTTTCCTCGTCTGAGGGATCCATTTTAATTTGATTATAACCAGAATACGCATCTAGAAAGCTTAACAATTCATGACTTGTGGTGGCATCAATCATTTGATCTATATGTGGTAATGGAAATGAATATTTGGGGCATGCTTTATTTAAATCAGTGTAATCTACGCATACTCTCTATTTACCATTCTTTTTAGGCACTACCACAATGTTAGCTAACCAGTTAGGGTATGTTACCTCACGTATTGAACCAATTTTCAAGCATTTTTGTACCTCTTCGTCAATCATTTGGTTCTTGAATGGTCGTTGCTTTCTTTTCTTCTTCTTAACAGGCATGAAGGATGGATCTTCATTTAGCTTATGAGTCATCACTTCTGGAGGTATACCTGTCATGTCTGAATTGGACCATGCAAAGAAAACGACATTAGCTTTTAAATAATCAATTAATTTACCTCTTCAGCTTGGGCTTAGCCTCGTGCCTATGTGAAATTTCTATTCAGGCTTTTGTTCGAACAATGGAACAGCTTCGAGCTCTTTCGTGGTTGTTTTGATGTGTTCATCTTCCTCCGATTCCTGAATGACGTCAGGTTTGGAATCCACGTCTGTGTGGTTTGGTACTTCTTTTGTGCTGACTTGATTCACCTTCTCATGGCTATCTTCTTTCGTACCTATTTCATCAATAATATCTTCCGTACCTATTTGGGTAGTAATTTCTTCCATACCTGTTTGGGCAACATTTTTCGTTTGGGAGATTTCCGTATCTTTTGATTCTTCCACTTCTACTTTTTTGTTGTAGTGTACCACGGAATTTATATTTCTCGATGTTTGCTGATCGCCTCTAATTTTTTGAATTCTCCATTCGGAAGGGAATTTAATTACCTTATGCAAGGTGGATGGCACTGCTTTCGGGATTACTTGATTCCCCAATAACATTTCTTTCACGACTCTTAGCAAAATAATATTGACTGAACTACCTGGATAAATCAACACTCTTTTTACATTAGTGTCATGAATAAGTAAGGATATTACCAGAGCATCGTTGTGGGGGAACATTAATCCGCTGATATCTGCATCATAAAAGGTTATATTGTCTGCTTCCGGATTTTCACGAACCCACTTCTCGTGTGTAATTATGAACTTCGTGGCTACTTTTCAAACCACTCCGTTTACTTCTTCACCTCCGTGTATCACGTTGACTTTTATTTTTGGAGATGGAGGTTTGGGGGGCTCCTGCCTGTTCTTCATGTATGCCTGCTTACCTTTTTCACTAAACAATTCTGTTAAGTAGCCCTATTTCAATAATTGTTCTATTTCACCTTGTAAAAATCTGCAATCTGCAGTTTTGTGTCCATGATCATTATGGAATTCACACCAGAAATCTGGGTTCCTTTTATTTGGGTTTGATCGCACTTCTTTGGGCCGTCGAACCTTATCACCCATATTTCTTAATACTGAAACTAGTTTGTAAGTACTTACATTGAAGGTGTGATCCCCAATTCGTGCATTACCTCTAGTTCGTTCATCTCGATCCTTTCTGGATCTTGATGAGGATGAGCCCGTATCTCTGCTTGATGGTCTATATTCTGACCGAGTGTTTTCGAATGTGGGACGAGTTTCTTGTTCTGAAGGTTCCATAAAAGGATCGTACCTGCTTTTACCTGATCTTCTGTCTGATTCGGAACATCTGGAACTGATACGATCTTTGTCTTTTGAACGAGCGATAGTATCTTCTTCTATACGAAGCTTGGTGTTGTACCTGTTATAGACATCATTCCATGTTGTAGCTGGAAATTCTCTCAAGCTTTCCTTGAGTCTTTTCGTGGCTTATGAACTTTCGTCATTTAAGTTGATTGCAAATGCCATGGCTGCCCAATTATTAGGCACCCTTGGTAGTAGCATTCTTTCTCGTTGAAACCTATCTACAAATTCACGGAGTAGTTCCGTGTCTCCTTGTTTTATTTTATACATGTCCTCCATTCTTTTCTCCACCTTTTGCGCACCGGAGTGTGCTTTTATGAAATAATCTGCAAGCTCAGCAAAAGAATCAATAGAGTTTTCAAGGAGAAGAGAATACCAAGTTAGTGCTCCTTTGGTAAGTGTTTCTCCAAACTTTTTGACTAAGACCGACACAATTTCTTGTTTTGTTAAGTCGTTGCCCTTAACTCCGGTGGTAAAAGCACTCACATGGTCGCGTGGGTCGGTTGTCCTGTCATACTTAGGAACATCAGGCATTTTGAACTTCTTGGGAATAGGCAAGGGTGTTGCTCTTGGTTTCCAAGGTTGTTGAGAATATCTATCAACGTCAATGCCTTTGATAATAGGTGGCACTCCAGAAATTATTTCGATTCGATCGTTTTGTTCCTTTACCTGTTTCTGTAAGGTTAGTAATAAATTTTGTAATTCAGAGCTATTAGATATACTTGGTCTCGTTTCGAGAGATTCATTAGGAGTATCTCCCCTTCTTGAGTTTTCCAACCCAAACTGCAGATTTTCCAAGGTGATGGTATTATTGGGGGGTGGTGTCGATGGTGCAGACGATGATGTCGGTAATCCCCTCGCGAATTTTTGCAAAGCCTGGCTTATATACTCTGCAATTATTTGCTTTACTTGATCTTGCTCTACTATTTGATCATTACCATTATTATTGTTGTTGGATCTTTCTGGGGATTGCTCCCTTGAACCTCGTGGGGTTCCTGCGGGTGATGGAGTTTCATCCCTTTATTGGTTATTGTCGTTGGTGTTCGACATAGTTCAGAGGATATTGCTTGAAAAGTAAACAAAGATTATTAGATTTCCCGGTAACAGAACCAATTTATTTAACCAAAGAATTATATCCTTTGACCAAAGCTATTATTAGGTTGAATGCGGGTTTCTGATAACCAAGGTAATAATGATAATTGCAAACAAATAAGTGAATGGAAAATAACGAGATGCACAGAAAATAAAGTGTATTATAACAGTGGTTCGAATGTCCTTTACAAGTTATATTTTATTATAACGATCTGGTCGGTCATTTTGAGAGTTAGAGCTCCGATCCCCTAATAACTGATTCTCCCCGGTCTATTTATGCTATTGGAACTTGTCGCAGCGTTGAGTGGTGAAATTCGGAATGATTTTGGACACATAGTCCTCTAATGTGAATTTTAGCTTTAGTTTTCGGACCGTAGCTAGAATTATGTGAGGACAGATCCGGAACGGAATTCCGTCAACTCCGTTAGCTCCGTTGTGTGATTTCGGTGTTAGGAGCGTGTTCGAAATGTGTATTCGAGGTCGGTTGTAGATTTAGGTTTGAATTGGCGAAAGTTAGAATTTTGGCAATTTTGACCGATAGGTGAAGTTTTTATATCGGACTCGGAATGGAATTTCGAAAGTGAAAGCAGGTCCGTAATATCATTTTTGGCCTGTGTGCAAAATTTGAGGTCATTCGGATAAGTTTAGACGTGATTCGGCATCGGATGTGGATTTTAGAAATTTCCTAAGTTCTTAGGCTTGAATCTATGCATATTTGATGTTTTGATGTTATGAGGCATGTTTTTAAGGCTCGACCAAGTTTGAATGAGGTATTAGGGTCGATTGGTAGTTTGGTTGAGGTCCCGGGGGGCCTCGGGTATGTTTCGGGTGTTCAAACGGGCATTTTTGGCCTAATAGACTTAGCTGGTTTTTCTGGTTTTTCAACAACAGTGTTTGTTCTCCGCGATCGCATGGGCTACTCCGCGATCGTGTAAGGTAAATCTAGGAAGGTCTGTGATTGTTCTATGTGATTGCAAGAAGAGGTCCGCGATCGCATAGCTAAAGTTGTTAAGCCTCCGCGATCGCATCCTCTAAGTCGCGATCGCACTGAAGTCCCTTAGGCAGCTGGAGGTAAGGAACTTTACTCTTCGCGGTCGCATGAGCTTGGACGCGATCGCACAGGTCTGGGGTTGCAAGGTTCGCGATCGCAATCATTGTCCGCGATCGCATAGCACGAATTCAAGGAGCGTGTCCCTTAACTCTCCGCGATCGCGACTCATTGTACGCAATCGCATAAGGCAAACATCTGGGCAGTCTTTTGAAAACCCAATTCCGAGGGTTTATGTTAATTTCAGCATTTTTCATTTTGAAAGCTCAGGAGATGCAATTTTTTAGGACTTTTGCACCTGGGTGATTTGGATTTGGGCCACCCGGAGTCGAATACTCGTGGAAAGAGCGTGGTATTGGGTTGAGTAGCGCAGTCGAGGTAAGTGGCTTGCCTAACTCTGTGTTGGGGACTTTTTCATAGGCATTTTAAACTGCTTTTTACTATGTGGACACCGTATACGTGAGGTGACGAGTTCATGCACGGGTCATTGTTGCTATAATTCCATTTTTCCTTCCATGGCATATCTCATTTTCATTCCTATATTATTGTTTCCCTATTTTAACTGAGTAGTTGACTTAGGAATAAGCATGTCTACTTGCCCTTACTTGTTTCCCTCTTACTTGCTACAAATTGAACCATGCTTAGGTAGTTTTACCTTATTCTTGTCTATTATTTTTCTTGAATTGTTTAATTATGCTACGTCCGACATACATTTTGCATTGCATATTTATATTGGAACTACGGACTGAGATCCGGGAGCTTTCCCCCTGTACTGCATTGCATATTTAAATTGAGACTACGGACTGAGATCCGGGAGCTTTCCCCCCTGTACTGCATTGCATATTTAAATTGGGACTACGGACGGAGATCCGGGAGCTTTTCCCATGTACTGCATTGAATATTTACTGTTGAGCTATATGCTATGCTGAACCGAGGGTTCTCTTCAATTATTTCTTTCAGTTTTCCTTTAAGTTCTGCTTATTGTTGCTACTTATTTTTCACTGTTCGAATTTATAACTGTCTTATTATCAAACTCAGTAGAGCCTCAACCTGACCTCGTCACTACTTGACTAGGGTTAGGGTTGGCACTTACTGAGTACCGAATGTGGAGTACTCACACCCTTTCCTGTGCATGTTTTACCCATGTGCAGATCCAGGTACCAGTACACAGCATTTTGTCTAGGAGTACTACAGCACTTGCTCAGGAGACCGCGAGGTAATTCTGTCGCATCCGCAAAATCTCACGTGTCCCCATCTACTCTACTATAGGCATAGGAGATAGACATATACACATTTTCTTTATTCCGTTGTATAGAGCTATAGTTGTATAAAGCTTGTGACTTGGTGATGTTCCGGGTTTTGGGAGAGTGAAAGCTGTAAATGCCGAGCGGCTAAAGTTTTATAGCTATTGCTACATCTTTACTGTTTTATTACTGTGTTGTCTTATCTTTCCGCATATTTTAGGCTTACCTAGTCATAGGGACTAGGTGCCGTCACGAGTCCATTCGGAGGGTTAATTCGGGTCGTGACATTTATTCCCTTATATAGGGAATTTCTTAATATATCGTCTACCTTTTACAATGATCGCACATTAATGACTAATTATGACATTAATGTAACATTACAAAGAGTAACCGTAATTGTTGCGTGAAGGTTGTGTAACATGTGGATCATTAATGGAAGATCTCGGAATCTGCTCGTAGCTATGTCCGGATTCATTCCGACCGGGTCTCTTCCTTGTCTCAATCAGGTTGAGTTTCCCGTAGTAGATTACCCCGTAGGTATATTGTGTCGTGCCTCTTTGCCTCGTACTTCATTATAGAATCTTGTCCAGCTGTCAAGTTTTTATTTCTCCACATAACTGGCTGAGTCATCAAGAATTATTACACGTGTGAAGCTAGTTTTACCAATACAACGCCCAATTCCAAAACTACCACCCGGACCTAAAGGAACCATCAAAACTCTGATTCGGGGTCAAATATTTCAAAGTCAAATTGGTCAACTCTTCCAACTCAAAGCTTCTAACATGCGAATCCCTCTTCTGAATCGATCGTGAATCACCTTAAAACCAAAACCAACAATTCACACATGTTATAATACGTCATATGAAGCTATTCAAGACTTCAAAAAGTTTAATGGAATACAAATGCTCAAAACGATGTTCGGGTCGTTATAATATTATGCTAGAACTTTCGGTGTCTAGGCAAAATAGTGGCTAGTTTTCAATGACTTTACAAACGCTATCGATTTTTTAATTACGGGTTCAAAAATTGCTAGCCCGTGCTATTTGCATATAGAGGCGTAATTATTAGTATTTGGACCGCTTATTTATATTCGGCCACCTTTTGAAATATAATTGAGAAAAAGTCACTTTTTACGCCAAAATTAAATTTGGACAAAAAAATACACCTAGCTAAAACACAAAATATTCTAGTATGTGTGCTTGGGTTTAAAGTTTTTATAAGTGTAATCCCAACATATTGTGCTAGAACTCGTAAGGAGTTTCAAATGTGCGTAGAAATTCATGGAGTTGGAACCTTTATCAATTATAATTTTCATTGTACATTTCAATTACTCATTATCGTTTTCTTTGTATATTTGGAATTATGGTTGTAGGTATCAATCAAGATTTTTTTTTTTGTTGAGATCGAAATGGGGCAAAATGTCACTCCTCAAAATTCTTAAAATGGTGCAAAATGGCACTGTCCTGAAATTCAAGAGGGAGCCGGTTCAAACTCAGTAAATTTTTCATGGAGTTTGAACTATATATTTCAAACTCAAAGAACTATTTTCAATTCCTGCACACTTTGCTAGTTTTACAAGTAACGTTTTGAATTATTTTGCTGGAGTTTTTCGTGTTTTAGTTAAGAATATTTTATTCAAATTTTATTTTGCGTTAAAAAGCAGTTAAGCTTGACAATTTGCCAAATTTTTCCCAAAATTGTGATGAAATGATTAGTTTGGATAAAGGGAACCCCTTCTCCTCGATGGGTTTGCAGCAAGGGTGCTGAAAAAAATTGAAAATCCGTACTAAATCGACGATTCAAGTCAAATCGAGAAAATAATTTCATTAGATGTCTGGTTTGATTTAGGTTGATATTAGAAAAATAAATCAATCATAATTGATTTGATTTGTTATTAACTAAAGAAGCCGAAGCTAAATCAAACTAACTCGATTTAAAGGTCAAGTTTGTGTTAATTGGATGGGAAGTGATGGCATCTAATTCAAAAATCATGAAAGAAGCACTAAAAGGACAAGGCTAACTAAAAATTCAAAACTGTAATATATATATATATATATATATATATATATATATATATATATATANCGAAGGCACATATATATTTTGGAAGTGGCCAGATCACTGAGTTTCTAGGCTGCTGTTCTTCTGCTATTTATCATTAATTTGTTCTTGTATTTAGTTTTGTTAATCGACGCGAAGAACACGTGTAACACACTTACACTAAAACTAGTATATATATATATATATATATATATATATATATACTAGTTTTAGTGTAAGTGTGTTACACGTGTTCTTCGCGTCGATTAACAAAACTAAATACAAGAACAAATTAATGATAAATAGCAGAAGAACAGCAGCCTAGAAACTCAGTGATCTGGCCACTTCCAAAATATATATGTGCCTTCGCTCTGCCACCCTATTTTATCGTAGAGAATATACACATGAACTTTGGATCATAATGCCCATGGTCTGTAGTAGCTCGGTCATTTGAGAGTTGAAGAATTCATTTCCATTTGTTATAGAATGAACTTAGATACTTTATGCAATGAACATAGACTGTTTCTTAGTTGTGTACATAACCCATATATAGATAGCAGATTTGTAGGAATCTCTTTTATTTCTTTCCTTAGTTAGCACCTGATGTACACGTATATATATGTATCACTACATGGAATAATATACCAATTTGATTCTTCCATACCTTGTTAATTACATGGTATCAGAGCCACATCTGTGGCTTTGCCGGAGTTGAGTTTGTCTCGCCGGAGTTGACCAAAACGTTTCGGTCGACACGTGAGGTGCGTGTGTGGTCCATTCTCTATCCAGCTTTGTTCTCCGAGATCAACTTGATATTTTTGTTCGATAGTTGGTTATCCTCCAATAACAGAACCTTATTTTCGTGAAGAACAGACTCGGACAAGGTTGTATTACATCAATTTTGGTCATGTTTGAGTTCTTCTACTGTTTGGTTTGTTTTTTGGATACTGAAGTAGCCGTGGGATAATATTCTTGCATCTGATTGCTTGTTTTGTGAATTGGTATTTGTTGGGTCTTCCTTGTAAGGCGCTTTATTACAATTTGAGACTTGATATTATCTGTTAGGTCTTCCCTTATCAGAAACTTTGTTGGTCTCTGATTTTAATTTGGGGATTGAATTGTTTGGTTCTCTGATTTGGTTGAGTGGATTATTGGAGTGGATTTTTGTTAAATAGATTGTTGACGTCGTGTTTACCAGAGATCTGTTTTGGTATCTTTTAGCTTTGGGGACCTCTGTTAATTTAATCGGTTTGTTATTCAAAGGAAAACATGATGGTAAAGAATAATAATGCAACAACTCCTAGTCCAGCAATCTTGGTTGCGGATGAGTTTCTAAAGTTTCTTCAAAATCATAAATCAGTTAAGGAGTCTTCTTCAGTTATTGCCTTTGCTGGGTCAAATAAAATATGTATTATCACCTCTTCCGATAAATGGGTGATCGATTCTGGTGCCACAAATCACATGTCAGGTAATCGAAATATTTTTCTAGCTTTCGCTCACATAAATCACCCTCTCTAGTTACTGTAGCTGGTGGATCAACTTGTAGCAGTGTTCGATCTGGGACTGTTAAACCAACTTCCGCTATTACCCTGTCATCTGTATTATGTCTACCAAACTTGTCCTTTAACTTGATGTCTGTTAGTAAAATCACCAAAGACCTTATTTGTTGTGTTGCATTCTTTCCCGATCATTGTTTGTTTCTAGATCTTACAACAACACATGTTATTGGTAAAGGATATTTATCTGGTGATCTCTACATCCTTGATGATTGGGAGCCACGGTCTATTGCATGCTCTAGTGTTGTATCTCCCTTTGAAGCACATTATCGATTGGGACACCCCTATCTGCTTTTGTTGAAGAAGCTTTGTCCTCAATTTCAGAATATTTATTCATTGGATTGTGAGTCATGTCGATTTGAAAAGCCCCATCGCATCTCGTTAAGTCCAAGGGTTAATAAACGAGTTGAGTTAGCTTTTGAGTTTATTCATTCTGATGTTTGGGGACCATGTCCCGTTGTTTCCAAAACTGGGCATAAGTATTTTGTCACCTTTGTAGATGATTTTTCACGAATGACTTGGATTTACTTTATGAAGAGCCGCTCTGAAGTGTTTACTCATGTTTCTGCCTCTTGTGTTGAAGTCAAAACTCAATTTAACGTTTCAGTGCGTATTCTAAGGAGTGATAATGCTGAAGAATACATGTCAGAGTTATTTCACTAGTGCATGAGACAACATGGTATTCAACATCAGTCTTCATGTGTTGATACACCCTCTCAAAATGGAGTTGCTGAGAGGAAGAATAGGCATCTAATTGAGACAACTCGGGCACTTTTGTTCCAAATGAAGGTTCCTAAACAGTTCTGAGATGATGCGGTTTCTACGGCTTTCTTTCTGATTAATCGTATGTCGTCTACTGTGCTTGGTGGTAATGTTCCTTATAGTGTCCTTTTTTCAAACAAGGCATTATTTTCGGTGGAACCTAAGGTACTTGAAAGCACATTTTATGTTCGAGATGTTTGACCATCTGTTACCAAGTTGGATCCCAAGTCATTGAAGTGTGATTTCCTTGGCTATTCCCGCCTTCAGAAAGGGTATCGTTGTTATTCTACTGAACTTGGAAAATACTTAGTGTCAACTAATGTGGTATTTTCAGATACTACACCATTCTTCTATGCACCTCCCATTTCTACAAGTGGGGGTGGGGGGGGGGATATGAGTGGCTAGTATATCAGGTTACTCGTACTCTGACAGAACAACGAGATGATGTTCCTCCATCTCCTAGTTCTATCGAGCACCAATCCACTATTTTGCCTTCAGGACCTTCTCCAACTGTGTTAGCAAGACCGCCAATTGCTCAAGTTTACTCGCGGAGGCAACAGACGAATGATGCATGTTATGCACCAGTTCCTTCATCATCAGATTTTCCTCCACCTAACCCTCAAAAAAATTGTGACCTTCCAATTGCTCTTCGCAAAGGTATACGTACTTGCAAATCCACATATTCTATTCCTAATTTTGTTTCCTACGACCACTTGTCTTCTGCATCAAGATCTTTGATTGTGTCTCTAGACTCTATTTCTATACCCAAAACGGTGAAGGAGGCTTTGAATCATCATGGATGGTCTGAAGCAATGCTTGAGGAAATACATGTCTTAGAGAAAAACTACACTTGGGATTTGGTGGATTTATCCAATGGAAAGAAAGTTGTGGGATGCAAGTGGGTCTTCAAGGTTAAAGTTAATCCTGATGGCTCTATTGAGAGACTTAAGGCTAGACTTGTGGCTAAGGGGTATGCTCAGACTTATGGGGCGGATTATTCAGACACCTTCTCTCCAGTTGTCAAACTTACTTCTGTCTGCTTGTTCATTTCTCTAGTTGCTTCTAAGAATTGGCCTTTGCATCAATTGGATATTAAGACTGCTTTTCTTCATGGTGATCTCCATGAAGAGGTATATATGGAGAAACCACCTGGTTTTGTTGCTAAGAGGGAGTATGGCATGGTATGCCATTTGAATAAATCCTTATACTGCTTGAAGCAGAGTCCCCGGGCTTGGTTCGGTAAATTTAGTGAAGCAGTTCAAGAATTTGGGCTGAAAAAGAGCAAGTGTAATCATTCTTTCTTCGACAAGCAATCAGCAGTTGGATCTATTCTCGTGTTGTATATGTGGATGACATTATTAACACAAGGAGTGATTATGTTGGAATCTCTTCTCTCAAGTGTTTCTTGCATACTAAGTTTCATATAAAAGACTTGGGACAACTGAAATACTTCTTGGGAGTAGAAATAACTAAAAGCAAGAAGGGAATTTTTCTATCTCGGAGAAAGTATATTCTTGACTTACTAGCAGAAACTGGTAAGCTGGCTGCCAAGCCTTGCAGTACTCCAATAGTTCCTAATTTGCATCTTATAAAAGATTATGGCGATCCATTTAATGATCCAGATAGATACAAGAGGTTAGTTGGGAGATTAAACTATCTCACCGTGACTCGCCCAAATATTGCTTTTGCAGTGAGTATGGTTAGCTAGTTCATGTCTGCGCCCACATTTAAACATTGGGAGGCTTTGGAGCAGGTCATACATTACTTTAAAAAAGCTCCTAGACTTGGCATATTATACAACAATCACGATCATTCTCGCATTGATTGTTTTGCATATGCAGATTGGGCTGAATCCAAGATTGATAGAAGATTTACTACTGGTTACTTTGTATTTGTTGGTGGAAACTTGGTATTATGGAGAAGTAAGAAACAAAATGTTATATCTAAGTCCAGTGCAGAATTCAAGTATAGAGCTATGGCACAATCAACATGTGCCATAATGTGGATACATCACCTTTTAACTGAAATTGGGTTGAAGCATCTTACTCCATCAAAACTCTAGTGTGATAATCAAGCTGCACTCTATATTACCTCAAATCCAGTGTATCATGAAAGAACCAAACATATTGAAGTTGACTGTCATTTTATTCGTGAGAAGATTTAGGAGAACTTGATTTCTACTGGCTACGTGAAGACAAGAGAGCATCTAGCTGATTTGTTCACTAAAGCATTGAATGGCACTCGAGTTGATTACCTTTGTAACAAGCCGGGCATGATCAATATATATGCTCCAACTTGAGGGGGAGTGTTACAGAATGAACTTAGACACTTTACACAATGAACATAGATTGTTTCTTAGCAGTGTACATAATCCATATATAGATAGCAGATTTGTAGGAATCTCTTTTATTTCTTTCCTTAGTTAACACCTGATGTACATGTATATATATGTATCACTATATTGAAATAATATACCAATTTGATTCTTTCATACCTTGTTAATTACACCATTATCTGATCCAAAAAAATTCATATAAGCAAAATAAACATCTTCAATCATTAGAAGGAAGGGAGCGTTTAAGAACTACAACCACTTCTGCTTTAGTAGGTAAAAGAAATATCCAAGTGTAATTAGAATAATCATTTACTAGAGTCAGAAAGTATCTTTTTCTGTCATAAATAGGAAACCTATAGGGTCCCCATACATATAAAAGCAGCGGTTAATAATAGTAGTAGTATAAGAAGGAAATGGTAACCTTGTTTGCTTTTCCAAAGGACATACATTACAAATTTCACCAACATTACCACATTTACAATTTTGGATTTCACTCAAGTTCTTCAAAGTGTTTTACTGGTATATTTTCTAACCTCATATGCCACATGGTTATATCAATTATTTTATCCTTCTTTGTTGTATTAACAATGGATAATGTTGTAGGAACTGAAAACTTGTCATTTGCAAAAGTTGAAATGGGAACATGAAAATTAGTTGTACTTGCACCTTCAAAGTAAAATACATATTAACCATCATCTTATCCAACAATCCCCTTCACCTGTTCACTTGAGCGTTCTTGAAAATGCATAATTCAGGAAAGAACATCACAACCATCTCTTTTCCTTTGATGACTTTGAGACAAATAGAAGGTCGTATTTGAACTCTGGTATATGTAACACATTGCTAATCTTTTGACCCTGAAGAATATATAGGATATGAGCCTATATGACTAATATGAACAACATTTCGTGTAGGGTATTTTACTTTACCATTCATGTTCTAAGAAAAATACTTAGGATCAATCAACAAGTTAAGACTATTCACCATATGACTTGAGACACCTGAGTTTACTATCCACTTAGCCAAAACATCTGTTTTTGGAGTTCATGCATGTTGCCATAGTTGTAGCTGAAATATTGCTATCAATTCCTTTTCCCAGCAACCGCATTATCAATTGATATTGTTATTTAATGAATTGGGGGATGTTTAGCATCACATTCTGAGTCCCCTATCCAATCCATGTTGCACATGAGAAGACCCTGAAAAATTAGATGTGGTAGACACTGAATCATTTCTTGCATCATTTGGAGACTCTTAAGATTGTGGACTGCATTCCCATAACCAAACTTCTTCTTGGATTTAAAGCCAAGGGGATAGCCATTGAGCTTGTAGCAAGTCTCTCTAGTATGCTCCTTAAAGTTGCAGTAATTACATTGCGAATGATTCTTCCTAGCTTTGTTATTGCCAGAGTAGTTATTACCACCTGAGTAATTGTTCCCTCCTGTGTAAATTTTACCACCTGAGTAGTTGTTGCTCCCTTTACCACAGAACAAGGTCGTGTCATTGCTTGATACAACTATACTTTTGACACTGAATAATACATTACCTTCACTAACCTCAGAAACCTGTAAATTGGGATATAGATCTTCTGCTCTCTTTACAGATGATCATGGAGTAGGCTCTATTGATAAAGAGAATAGGTGCATGTTCAGTATCTGATTGCTAAATTGAGAGTAGGATTCATTTAACCCATCAGAAACTATAGAACCTTTAGTATTGGAAGTGCTCAACATATTTTTCGATTCTTCACAACCACACATAGGGCACAGCATAACATAAGAGCATCAAACTCTACCACAGTTCTTTCGGTTTAGAGAAATAGGTAGACACATATGATATTCCTTGAGTCAAAGTGGCAATTTTTTTATGAAGAAAAAGCACACAAGATCCATTCACCTATCAAAGAGCTCCTTGTTATTCATCCACACCCTATGATCACTAGAGACATATACCATACCACTCAACAATTCAGCACTCGCAGAATTCATGATCCTCAAGAGTACTATAGCATTACATTTTTCCCACATTTCATGAAGAGAAATATCAAACTTCTCCTTAGGACATCTACCATCAACAAACCATAGCTTACTTTTACCTAGCAAGCTAACACGCATTGTACTACTCCACAAAGTGTTTTCAAGTTTAGTTAATTTGACTGAAATTAGAGATTTACCTAGCGTGTCGCACGGTTGAATAAACAGTGGGTGATGTTGATCTATAGTTAAAGCTGCATCTAAAATGTTGTCACTTATGACTGTTTTGCTAGAACGAATCACTCCATTCTCGGCCATCATTGTTAAGCGAAATATTGAGTTTAATCTTAAATCGAGAAATCAAAACAACCAGAAATTTTAAGAAGTTAGCAACAGAGAATCTAGAAATTGATTGAAGAAGCGTGGATCATAGACTCTCGCTTTGATTCCACGATGAATTCGTAGATTTAGACTCAATTAAAGAGTAGAAATGAAGTAGAAGCAGATGCACGAGAAAGGAAGAAGGAAACTGCTTTCATTTCTAACTATTCAATGTAACAGTAATGATGTACAAGCGTGTATATTTCACGGACTTCTAAGATTTTACTACAAGTAATTGTCTAAAAGAAATACAATTGTTTTTGAAATAGAAGAAACAGTGATAAGAAATGTATAGAATTGGGATAATACATAATTACCCCATTGGAGTTGTATCATATTACCAGTTACACCATTGTATTTTGCGGGGGTCTTATAACCCCCTGGCTTTGTTCAAAGTGCTATAAGTACCACCCTTTGAGCCCACATGACATCTAAATTGTTTTTTACGCAATCTTAGTTCGTGAAATTGAACAGAAACATCGCAACTTTGTTTATTTTACCATTTTTACCTTTTTTTTATTAATATCCTTTTGCATTTTTCTTTTATTTCTTTACTTCACCATTCTTCTTCTTTTTTTAACAAAAGAATACCCATCATTTAAAGCCTAAACTAAGAAGCCATGTTAACTGAAAAGAAAATCCAATACTGAAGAACAACAAATTAGCTATAATTCAATGGAAAAAAAATGTCAAGAAAGGACATATAAAAGTGAGAAAGAGACTTCGATTTTGTAATAAAAATGAAAGTTGCCATTTTATCGATGACTATCTCATCGGAGTTTTCTACCTTCGCTTTTTTATTAAAAGATCATTCCATTCCATCCTAAAAATCATCTCTAATACTTTTTTTCCTTCTTTTCTTTTTCTTTTTCTGCTTTCTTTTTTTATTTTTTATTTTCAAATAATATTTCTCACCGGAAAAAATGGTGATTCCGGCAACACTTTGAATAATGGAGGATATACTAATTTAGAAAGGAAGATGAAGAAAAGGACATAGAGGTGGGATGGAACGGAAAAAAGAAGAAGCCATGAGTAAATAAATTTGAAATTAAGAAAACCTAACAGAAGAATTAATCTATTTGGGAAAGGGAGCTAGGGAGTTGCTGGGAGGAAGAAGGAGACTTGGAGGGGGGGAGGGGGGGATAGGGTTGGGAGATGAAGAAATCCACTAATTCGGAACCTAATTTGAAAGCCATATTTTGACCCGAACGTTTTCAGGATGCCGTTAATAAAGAAATAAGAAAAAGAAATAAAAGAAAGATAAAATAAATAATAATAATAATAAAATAATTATGAGGTATAAAAAACACGTGTCAAAATATAATTGGTGTGTGTCATATACCATTTCAGCTGAAATTGATGTTGGTCATAAAAGGTGAAATTTATTATATTTCAAACAAAGCTAGGGAGGTCATAGGATCCCCCCAAAATACAAATGTACAAGTGGTAATATAAGACAACCCCAAAGGGGTAATTATGTATTATCCCTATAGAATTGGCTAATAATTCTCTAACGTTGGCTTGCCTAGCAAGTGTAATGTCAAACGCCATCACGGTCCCGACAGTGCGAATTCCGGATCGTGACAAGTTGGTATCAGAGCACTAGGTTTCCTAGGTCTCACAATTCACGAGTAAGCTTAGTAGAGTCTGGGGGATCGGCACGGAGATGTCTGTACTTATCTCCTAGAGTATATGAAGTATAGGAACAAATTTCACTTATATTCTTCTTTATCCTGTGATTTTGTTTTCTCAATACTAATTGAACTCTTCTACTCTTATTCTCTCGCAGACGGCGAGAACACGTACCACTTCTTCAGCTGAGAAGAATCCAGAGCCTCCAGTGGTAGCTCCTACGAGGGGCAGAAGTCGAGGCCGAGGTCGAGAGGCCGAGGTAGGGGCAGGGCTCAGCCAAGAGCCCGAGCAACAGCCCTAGCCGTGGATCCTCAAGTAGAGTTCGATGATGAGATTCCAGCTCAAACTGTTCCTTTCGGGCCCACTCAGATTTCGGAGGGGTTCATTATCACCCAAGTGCTTCAGGACGCTTTGGTCTGTTTGGTGAGCCTTATGGAGAGTGTGGCCCAGACTGGTGCATTACTCATGGCACCAGCCGTCTTTCAGGCTGGAGGAGGAGCCTAGACTTCTTCTACTCACACTCCGGAGTAGATGGATCCCTAGTATTAGACTCATGCAGCTCATCCAATCGAAGTAGTTCAGTCGGTGGTTGCGGCGCAGACCGGTGATGGGTAATATGTCTTCTAAGGCTTTGTGGAGATTAGACAGGTTTACCAGGCTCTTCCCAATTCACTTCAGTGGTGCTACTTCAGAGGATCCCTAGGAGTATATTGACAGTTGTCATGAGGTGCTTCGGAACATGGGTATATTGGATACCATTGGGGTCGAATTTGCTGCATTTCAGATGACTCGTTCCACCAAGAAATGGTAGAGAGATTATTTGTTGAGCAGACCAGTTGGGTCTCCTGCTCTTACTTGGGCCAGTTCTCTCAGCTTTTCCTAGAGAAGTTTTTTCCTATCACCTTGAGATAGGAGCATCATCGTCAGTTCGATCATCTCCAGCAGGGCAGTATGACTGTTACTTAGTATGAGACCCGTTTTATGGATCTGGCATGTCATGATCTTCTTCTGCTTCCCACCGAGAGAGAGAAAGAGGGTGAGGATGTTTATTGACGTACTTGCTTAGGCTATCATATTGCAGATGGCTAGGGAGACTAGGAGTGAGATTTCTTTTCAGGTGGATGCCAATGTCGCCAGGCGAGTTGAGATGGTTCCTGCACAGGGAGGTCAGGGGTATGACAAGAGACCTCGTTGTTTCGGTAGGTTCAGTGGCCCTTATCTAGAGGCAGAGGTACTTTTGGTAGAGGCCATCCTCTCAGGCCGTTCCATTAAGCGCTTCAGGCATCCCGCGGTGCTTCAGGGATTCGTGGTCCTTATGTACTTCCTTATAGACAACCAACCTACAGTGCACCACCAGCTCCTATCAGTGCACCTCCTATTCAGAGTTATTACCGTGGTCATCCGGTCAGTTCAGGTCAGTCTAAGTTTCCAAAGCCACAATACCAGGATGGATGTTTTGAGTATGGTGATGTCTCAGATTATTGGGTGTCCTGCCACCACATCAGGGTTCTCGTGCCATGGTTCTAGCATCAGTTGCTGCATCGCCTGCTCAGCCAGCCAGAGGCAGGGGTCAAGTAACCCGAGGTTGGGGCCAGACCGTTAGGGTGGAGGTCAGGCCGTTAGAGGTGGACTTCAGTCATCTAGAGGTCGTCCTAGGGACGTGGTTCAGAGTGGTGGGGCCCAGACTGAATGTTATGCTTTTCCAGCCAGACCTAAGGTTGAGTCATCCAATATTGTTATTATAGGTATTGTTTCAGTTTGCAGTAGAGATGCTTCAGTTCTATTTGATCCGGGATCTACTTACTCCTATGTGTCATCCTATTTTGCTTTTTATTTAGTTGTGCCTCGTGATTCTTTGAGTGCTCCTATGTATGTGTCCACACCTGTGGGGGATGCTATTATTGTAGATCATGTTTATCATTCGTGTGTGGTCACCATTAGGAGTCTCGAGACTAGTGTAGATCATCTACTCCTTGATATTGTCGATTTTGATGTCATTTTAGGTATGGATTGGCTGTCACCTTATCATTCTATATTAGATTGTCATGCCAAGAAGGTGAACTTAGCCTTGCCAGGGTTTCCTCTATTAGAGTGGAGGGGGACTCCTGACCATTCTACTAGCAGGGTTATCTCTTATATGAAGGCTTGGCGTATGGTCGAGAAGGGGTGTCTAGCTTATTTGGCTTACGTACGTGATTCTAGCGCGGAAGTTCCTTCCATGGATTCAGTTCACTTATCCGTGAGTTTCCAGAGGTGTTTCTCGCAGACTTCCGGAGATGCCACCCGACAAGGATATTGATTTCTATATTGATTTGGCTCCGTCATTTAGCCCACTTCCATTTTGCCATACTATATGGCCCCGCCAGAGTTGAAGGAATTGAAGGAACAATTGCAGGATTTTCTTGATAAGGGCTTCATTAGACCTAGTCCCTCTCCCAGGGGTGCACCGGTGTTGTTTGTGAAGAAGAAAGATTGATCGATGAGGATATGTATAGATTATCGGTAGTTGAACAAAGTCACCATTAAGAATAAGTATCCATTTTCCAAGGCTTGATGATTTATTTGATCAACTTCAGGGTGCCAAGGTATTTTCGAAGATTGATTTGAGATCTGGTTTCCATCAGTTGAGGATAAGGGCATCCGATTTCCCTAAGACAGGTTTTCAGACTCAGTATCATTGTGTTTATTGACGATATCTTGATCTACTCCCGCAGTCGATAGGAGCATGAGAAGCATCTTAGGATTGTGCTTCAGACTCAAAGAGACAGCATATGCTTAATTTTTGAAGTGCGAGTTTTGGTTGGATTCAGTCGATTTCTTAGGCAACGTCGTATCAATAGAGGGCATTCAGGTAGATCCTAAGAAGATTGAGGCAGTACAGAACTGGCTTAGATCCACTTTAGCCACGGAGATCAGAAGTTTCTTGGATTTGGCGGGCTATTACCGTCGATTTATGGAGAGGTTTTCATCTATAGCAGCCCCGTTGACCAGGTTGACCCAGAAAGGTGCCCTGTTTAGATGGTCAGACGAGTGCGAGGGGATCTTTTAGAAGCTCAAGACAGCTTTGACTACAGCGTTGGTGTTGGTATTGCCCACATGTTAAAGATTTTACACGGTATATTGTGTTACGTCCCCTGTTGGGCTCGGTGCGGTGTTAATGTAAAAAGGCAGGGTGATTGCATATGTGTCGCGGCAGTGTAAGGTTCACGAGAAGAATTACCATGTCCATGATTTAGAGTTGGCATCCATTGTTCATGCGCTGAAGATTTGGAGGCACTATCTTTATGGTGTGTCGTGCGAGGTTTTAACAGGCTATCGAAGCCTTCAGTATTTCTTCAAGCTAAAGGATCTCAATTTGAGGCAGATGAGGTGGTTGGAGCTATTGAAAGACTATGAAATCACCATCTTGTATCATCTCGGGAAGGCCAATGTAGTGGCTTACGCGTTGAGTAGGAAGGCAACGAGCATGGGCAGCCTTGCGTTCATTCCAGTCGGCGAGAGGCCGCTTGTATCAGATGTTCAGACGTTGGCCAACCAGTTAGTGAGGTTGGATATTTTAGATCCCATCCGTGTTCTAGCTTGCACAGTCGCTCGGTATTCTTTGTTTGAGCGTATCAGTGATCGGCAGTATGACGACTCTCATTTGTTGGTCCTTAGGGACATAGTGCGGCACAATGGTGCCAAGCAGGTTATTGTTGGATATCGGAGTTTTAAGTATGTAGGGTCATGTTTATGTGCCTAATGTTGATGGACTTCGTGAGTTGATTCTTGTGGAGGCCCACAGTTCTTGGTATTCTATTCATGTGGGCGCCGCCAAGATTTATCAGGATTTGCGACATCATTATTGGTGGAGGAGGATAAAGAAGGATATAGTTGCTTATGTATTTCGGTGCTTGAATTGTCAGCAACTGAAGTATGAGCATCAGAGACCCGATGGTTTACTTCAGCAGATAGAGATTCCTGAGTGGAAGTAGGAGTGCATCACTATGGATTTCGTTGTTGGACTCCCACGGACTCAGAGGAAGTTCAATGTCGTTTGGGTCATTGTGGACAGGCTAACTAAGTCAGCGCACTTCATTCCTATGGCAGTTACCTATTCTTTGGAGCAGTTGGTATAGATTTACATTCGTGAGGTCGTCTGTCTTAACAGTGTGCCCGGTCTATCATTTCTAATCGTGGTTCGCAGTTCACATCGCACTTTAAGAGGGTAGTACATCGCGCTTTGGGCACGCGGGTTGAGTTGAGCACGCCATTTCATCCTCAGACGGATGGACAGTCCGAGCGCACTATTTAGATCTTAGGGGATATGTCATGCGCTTGTGTCTATGACTTCGGAGGATCGTGGGATTCGTTCTTTCCCCTTGCAGAGTTCGCCTACAACAACAACTACCAGTCAAGCATTTATATGGCTCCCTATGAGGCATTATACGGTAGGCGGTGCCAATCGCCAATTAGGTGGTTCGTGCCAGGAGAGGCTCGATTGTTGGGTACAGATCTAGTATAGGATGCCGACCGTAGAGTTCGTGATGTTGCATTCATGGTCAGGGATAGGGTGTTGCTTCGGGTATCACCCATGAAAGGTTCCATGAGGTTTGGAAAGAAGGGAAAGTTGAACCCTAGGTATATCGGACCTTTTGAAATTCTCAAGAGAGTGGGAGATGTGGCTTACAGGCTTGCGTTGCCTCCGGGGTTATCAGCAGTTCATCCAGTGTTCCATGTGTCCATGCTCCGGAAGTATCACGGTGATCTGTCTCACGTGTTAGATTTCAGCTCTGTCCAGTGGGACAAGGATTTGACTTATGAGGAGGAGCCGGTGGCCATTCTAGCCCGACAGGTTCGTCAGTTAAGATCGAAGAGTTATCCTTCAGTCCGAATGCGGTGAAGAGGTCAGTCTGTCGAGGAAGCTACTTGGGAGTCCGAGTCGGATATGCGGAGTAGATATCCCCACCTATTCACTAGTTCAGGTACTTTTATATGTCCGTTCGAGGACGAACGGTTGTTTTAGAGGTGGAGAATGTGATGACTCGATAGGTCATCTTGTGTTTTGCAACATAATTCTGTGATCCCAGGCCTTAAAAATTATGCTTTAGCCTTTCTCAATTTGCGTGCGCAGTCCGGACGTCTTTCCAGAAAGCTTTTATGTTAAGAATTGATAAAAAATAAGAAATATTGCCTAAAACTTCATTTGAGTTGACTTCGGTCAACATTTTTGGTAAACGGACCCGGATTCATATTTTGACGGTCCTGTTGGGTCCGTATCATGATTTGGTACTTGGGCGTATGCCCGAAATCGAAATCGGAAGTCCCTAGTCCAAGATATCGGACTTTGTCAAAATTTGAAAGTTGAAAGTTTAATGAATTTGAAATGTTTGACCAAAGTTTGAACTTTTGGATAACGGGTCCGTATTTTGGTCTGGAACCCGGTTTAGGTTTAATATCATATTTATGACTTATCAGTGAAATTTGATGAAAAACGAAGTTGGTTTGACGTTATTCGGACGTCCGATTGTGAAAATAGAAATTTCAAAGTTTTCTTGAAAATCGCATTTGATTTGGTGTTCAATTCGTAGTTCTAGGTATTATTTTGGCGATTTGATCGCGCAAGCAAGTTCGTATGATGTTTTAAGACTTGTGTGCATGTTTGGTTTGGAGCCCCAAGGGCTCGGGTGAGTTTCGGATAGGCTACGGAGTGAATTAGACTTAAAATAATTGTTGGTGTCTGCATTTTCTAGGAATTGGCCTCTAATCTCGCATTTGCGATATTAGAGTTAGCATTTGCGAACATCCCCACCTTCTTTCTGGTTCGCATTTGCGAACCATTTATTCACATTTGCGAAATATGCCTGGGTTAGCCTATGTTCGCATTTGCAACAATAAGGTCGCTTTTGTGAAAGGCTAGTAGCCGCATTTGCAAACATAGTTTCGCATTTGCGATGGGAGTTGGGGAAGGGGATTCATCGCATTTGCGAAGACATGGGTAATATTTGTGATCCTAAGATTTTCTCATTTGCGAAGATTTTGTTCGCATTTGCGTAGGCAGCACAAATGTGGGAGTTTCATATTTGAGCTTTTCTCGAATTTGCGGTCTTCGCATTTGCGAAGCCCAGGTCGCAAATGCGACATCTGTAGCTAATGAAATAGGACTTAAACGGGATTTTTGTTTCATTTCCCAAATTTTCAAAGCCTAAAACCCTAGAGGCGATTTTTCCAAGACGTTTTCTTCCCCAAATCGTTGGTAAGTGATCCTAACCTACTTTATTTCAATCTTTCACTACATTTCCTAAGATTTTAACCTAAAATCTAAGGTTTTTCATGGTGGGATTGGGGTTTTTTGGGTAGAAACTAGGGATTTGGTAAATTAGGAATTTAGACCTCAAATTGAGGTCGGATTCCAAAATAAATTACATAACCGGGCTCGGGGGTGAATGGGTAATCGGATTTTCGTCCGAATTTCGGGTTTGGACCAAGCGGGCCCGGGTTTTGACTTTTTCAAAAATAGCCTAAATTGAATTCTTGCAATCGTGGGTAGTTCCTAAGGCTTAATTCGAATTGATGGGTTGGTAATTTGCTAGATTCTATTAGTTCGGAGGCTTGTTTAAAAGGAAAGGTTGTGGTTGAGCAGTGAGTGATCCTTGGAGCGAGGTAAATATTGTGTCTACTTGACTTGAGGGAATTAGGAACCCTCAACCTATTTGTTGTATGAAATTCATGTGAACGGCGTATATGTGAGGTGACGAGTACTTATGCGCCGCCAATTTATCTGATTTTTCCTGTGTCTTTCCCGTTCTTCTCATATTGTCTCTTTCCCTGCCTTAAGTGATATATGCTCAACTTGTATTCCCATGTCTAACTGCTACTTGATAGACATCGTTTTCTTCTGTTAATGGTTTTAGTTATTCCGTAACTTCATTATCTCATATTCTTTGCTTAAGCTGGTTTACCGGCACTTTTATAGTATATTCTGGATTGGTCTCGCTGAGTAGTATTACATATGTGAATTTTCATGGTGTAGAAGCTTCCTATTTGTTTCGGTTTGAAGTTTAAGATTGTGAAGGGTCTGTGATTTGAATTGTGAAATTTTTGTACATACTGAGTAATTAATATTGATATGGTGAGATCGGGTTGCACGCCGCAACAGGTGGAATAAGAGTGATATATTGAGGAGGAATAAGGGTGAATTGATAATGTACGGTGGGAACGGGTTGCACGCCGCAACAGGTATAATAAGGATGGATTGTTTGGTGGAATAAGGGTGAACTATGATTGTGTTATTGTGATATGGTGGGATCGGGTTGCACGCCGCAACACTTTTATTTATATTCTGTTGTTTATGCTATTATGAGAAAATAGGGAGGAATATGATATGTACGGTGGGATCGGGTTGCACGCCGCAACACTTTTATTTATATTCTGTTGTTTATGCTATTATGAGAAAATAGGGAGGAATATGATATGTACGGTGGGATCGGGTTGCGCGCCGTAATAACCTATGTGTTTATGCTTTCCATGTACTGTGATAGATGTACGATATTGTTATTTGCACTTAAGGATTGGTAGTATCTGAACACTGTTGAATTACATCTGAGAGATGTAGTTATTTCTTGCAAGTTACTGTTTTATTCTATTCTGTCTTCCTTTTCTGATTTTATTATATATACTGTGTACAGGTTGTAGTGTGAGTGACCCGTCGTACCCTCGTCACTCCTTCATCGAGGTTAGGCTCAACACTTACCAGTACATGTGATCGCTTGTACTGATACTGCACTCTGCAATTCCTGTGCAAATTTTGGAGATGGTTCGAGCTGATCGTGAGGTTGGTTGCAGGATCCATCTTATAGGATACCCAAGATAGACCTGTCGGCGTCCGCAAACTCTGGCGTCCCCTTCTATACATTGCATTTTACTGTTTCTTCTATTTCGAAAACAATTGTATTTCTTTCGGACAATTTCTTGTAGTAAAATCTTAGAAGTTCGTGAATTGTGACTCCAGATTCTGAGTAGTAATATATATTGAGGTTGTTATATATTTTCACGCTTATTTTAATTCGTTATAGTTTATTTGGTGTTAATTGATGAAATGTAAAAGAATTGACTAATAATTCTCTAACGTTGGGTTGCCTAGCAAGTGTAATGTTAGGCGTCATCACGGTCCCGACGATGACTATTCCGGACCGTGATATGACATCTCTTTTTATTGCTTCGACAATACATCCTCACAATGAATTATTTGCGACGCAATACTATCACTAGCTAATATTATGAGTAGTAGTACAAGCTGCTCATAGCCAACATTATGAGAACCAGTACTGTTTTGGCGGAGGCTTGGACTCTTACAAAAATGTAACATAATCAGAGAAGAAATTAAAGAAACAAATGAGAAACAGGCAGGGGCAATAATATGAAAACGACCAAACCTCTCCCATATATTACAAACCAACATAATATCAAAAAGAGAATATTAAAATTACATGTGGCAAAATCGCCTCGTTTGTCAGGTTATCAAAATTCATCCAAAATAGGAATAGCAAATTAAAGAGCAGGCATTACAATGTTTTTTTAACTGCTGACGCTAGTGATTCTAGTTAAGGCATCTTCAATGATGGCATGTGCCCAATTATCAAACTTGGTGAACTCAGGATCCTGACCATAAATAGCATTGACACATTCCTTGCATGTCTCCATGTTTGAGGACATTGTACTCACATCAACATTGGCTTGGTAATAGTTTCCTTCATTTACGTCTTGCAAAGTCTCTTTCATGGCATCAACAGCATCTTCGTACACCTCCTTGCATGTCTCAAGACAATTTTTTTGTAAGCGTCCACAATCTCAGCCAACCGCTTTTCCACTACTTTGTTAACAAAATCCTCTGTCTTAGTAATCGAGGAAACCATCAGGCTACCAACAAGATTCTTCACACACGCTCCGTTAGAATTACTGCCATCAACATCCGCAGTTTCTGTTGGTGAAGCAACTGGTGACACATCTGGGGTTGAAGAGATATAGGAAACAGGAGAGATGGGATTTGCTTCACATGAAATTAGGAAAAAAGAAACGGATATTACAAGAAATATTTTATTCATGTGGAAAGCCATTGCTTTT
This sequence comes from Nicotiana undulata, assembly GCA_005239495.1. Taxonomy (NCBI): domain Eukaryota; kingdom Viridiplantae; phylum Streptophyta; class Magnoliopsida; order Solanales; family Solanaceae; genus Nicotiana; species Nicotiana undulata. The sequence continues at coordinate 133,977 of ML284208.1, forward strand.
CCTTTTTCTTCTTTTTATTTATTTTGCTAATTTCCAAACCAAGAAAGTGGAAAAACAATAGGATTCTACAAAGAAGAAATTACAAATAGAGGTGTTAATTTATATGTGTTGCGGCCAAACGCACACGCAAGTATACGCGGTCGTCAAGTGATAAAGTGACTAAAAGTCGGATGTCGAACCCACAAAGATTTGTGATTAACTATTAACTAAATTAGACTATCCTAATTATCTAAACAAGGATTAAACCCAAAC